>JAZHYW010064787.1:0-17698 GCA_037355805.1 Ixodes ricinus | reverse complement strand
ATTTTACGTTCCAGGTTTAATTAGTATGTGCAGCAAACAAAAATAAAGAAAACGCGATAAAACATATGTAATAATATTATACGCACGATGTTCTTCAATCGTTCTTTATTCCAGAAAAGTAAACCCCCAGGCAGGTATTTTAGGTGAAATAATTTGAGTGAACGACGTTAAATTAAAAGACAGACCGTCCCGAAATAGGTCTACGCGACAACTAATTGTTGGGCAAACCTTCTAACCATTAAGGAAAGGTTCGCAATATCCTATGCACATAGTAAATACACACACAGGGCTGGGCATGTTTAAAAAGTAATATTGAACACCTGAATAAACAACGCTGCAGACGCTCACTCCATATATGAACGAAGTTTTCGCGAATGCTTAAAACAAATTGGTTGAGGATTTGTTTATGCATCCTTCAAGTTAGTCTGCCTTCAACGAGCGACTTGTCTCTCAGCTGCAAATGAGCAACTTAGCCAGTGCAGTACAACTGCTAGCCAGGGGTCTTCAACGTGCATCACGCAGTAGTGATACACGACCGCACGCCGGTACGATGCTCGTCCAGATCGACACGGGCAGGGGTGGGGAATGAACCCAGGATCCCAGGGTTCTGCAGCGGAAGATTTCGCTCCGCGTGCTCTGAGCTGGTGTGCGCTCGACCATTCAGCGGCCACCGATCGCATTTTTAAAAAGATGGAGACGACGGACGAAAAAGGGGGACAACACAAAAAACGTCTCAAACGCAGCTACTAAACTTTATTAACACAGTCGTTTATATACCACCTCTCCCACACGTCTCCAGGAACTGCACTCGTCACTGGGACTTTTAGCCAGGGTACATCTTGTCTTGACCTCATTTCAAACCATCGCACTCAGTTCGTGCACAACACTGCAAACAACGCCCCATTGTCACAACTGCCAAAGTCGGACCCAACGCACCACACGTTCACACAAACACCAAGGACCAACTTGCATCTGGTACAAAGGCCCCGCACTGAAACTGATAAAGCAAAAAAAATATACAGGATCAAAAAGTCTGGGTCGCTGTCTAGTGTGATGGCATTTCATACCTCCGCACTCACTTCGTACACGGCATTACAAACCCCATTGTCGCCATCCCCAAGGTCCGAAAAAGTGCACAACACCTTCACACCAACTCCAAGGCCTAACCCGCATCACATACAAAGGCCCCATACAAAAAGTAATAAACCGACAGACACACAAAATAAATTACAGCAGCAAGAACATTTGGGTCGCTTCGTCTAATGCGATCGACGGCTGACTGATACAACTGCCTGCTGTCGCAATTCTGTTTGTCTCTTCCAAACCTCTTTTAGCACAATTTTTTTTTCTTTGCTCAAAACAACAGTTGATCCTTAATGCGGCAGACAATTGTTGCACTCCTGTACATGTTCAGGAATCTCAGAGTTTGGAGACCCGTTCTTAACTGCCCTCATGTGTTCAAGCAGCCCCTCATTCAAGCGCCTTTTCGTCTGCCGCACGTAGGTGAAACCGCAGGCCATTGGAATATCGTATTTTGCACCAATCTGGCAATCAACGGCGCCTTCTCTATACCGTTTTGACAACCCCGCGCCCCTTTCGCGAACGGCATAAGCCTGCTCAACTTAAAGTCGGAATTGAAAACCAGCTTTAGCCTGAACCTACCAACAACCGCCGAAAAGTTCTGCCAAAAATTTATGAAAAAAAGGAATGCACACTAGCCTATCTGGTTTCTCCTTTTCTTTCCTCGACTCTCGTCTGAGTCTCACCACACACTTCTTTACGACCCCTTTCACAATGTTACTCTTTACCCTTCCTCCTTAATGCGTGCTAATTGCCTCATAACAGCTTCATGTACTTTGTGTTGACAAGATTTTTTAAAACGTTGTTTAGCAGAGATACAACTACCCCTCGTTTAACCAACCGATCGCCCCTAACCCAACGGACAGTGCACACCGTAAAGACTACTTCTCGAGACTCGTGATGATGCACCCTTGTATCGCAACCAAGCGCGACTTCCTCAAACGCTCGCCCATTGCGCGGAAGGAGTCGAAGCGTAACAAACAAAAATACATTATTCACCTGGCGAAGTGATGGCTGACAACGAAGCACCGCAAGACGGCAGCGGCGGTGGCAGAGTTCCAGAAGCCGCTCAACTCGTTTGCAACACGAGCGCCAGCACCGCGACTACGGTGAGGGCGAGAACTACTTCTGAGCGAGTGAGGTCTGTGAGAGGGTGAGTTCATGAATTCGATGAAGGGTTGAGTTTGTGAGTTCATGATTTCAATGAGGGCCTGAGTTCTGTGAGTTCGGTGAGGGGCGTGAATTTGTGAGTTTGGTGAATGGCTAAAGTTCGCTGACTTCATCAGTTCCTGAGTGAGGACTTGAAGGTGAGTGCGGCCGTGAGGGTGAGGGTGAGTGATAAGATGATCTGGCGGGCTAGGTGCTTGTCCAGATGAGGAGTTGTCAGTTGGCGTTTATCTCCTGTCTCCCTCGTCCTTCCTTCCTTGTTGTTTTGCGCTAGATATCCTCATGAGGGTGAGTGGGTTTTTAACTTTTTATTTCTTTTGAGCTTGCTGTGAGTGAGTCAGTTCGACCAAATATGTTGACCTGTGCATACAACCGACGGACTGTTACTACCACTACTACTAGTAGTAGTACGACTACTATCCACTACTACTACCGTTTCTACTACCACAACAAATACTATGCTCGTGGACAACTTTCTGTTGCATGTCAGAAGAAGCGAAGAGTGCTCCCACACAGCTTCAATTGACCCTCAAGACACCCGAGTGCCCGTACGTCCATAGCTCTAACTGCATAACCACAGAAACTTATCTACGAGTATACTAATACTTCTACAACTAATAATAATATTAAAAATATTTGTCAGAATTTTCACGACAGTTACCAATGTACGCTTGATTGCTCACCACCACCAATATCGTTTAACGAACAAATACAACACAGATGTTAATGCACTGATAAGCAATATGGCAGATATACAATAAACCGGCCAAAGATACAACACGACATTAAAAAAAAACGAGTTTAGTTATATGTGGCACACCTTGCGCGAAAAATTAAAGCACTACTTGGGGCGGAATAACAGCTAAAGGTTGAGCATCCGTAGTAATATTTATTCTGGTCGGCACAGAAAAAAACAAGACAGTACCGTAGGATTGAGCGGTAGGTAGAACAAGTATTTTTTATTTTCCTTCTGTACTGCCAGCTGGCAGTAGTTTTTCAAGCCGGTAAGTGGCAGGAGGTACCACACCACATCTGATTTTTCAGTTAGAGTACCACTGAGGTGTTCGCAAGCAGCGGCCACTCTTGCTGTAAGCATAGGCAGTGTCTCGGCACTGATATGACGGGAAGTCAGTTGATGGGTTTAATGAATGTAGGGAAGTAGTAGGTTCTGTTCCTTCGCGAACAGTGCCTTCAACGGTGTATACAATATAAGACCTCGGTTTATAGGCTTGCTTTTCCACCGTACCTCTCCTTTTGAGGTCGATACTTTTCCAGAAATCGATGCCATCTATGATGTTCGCCAAGTCCCGAACTACGTGGTGGCGATTATGTGCGCCTTATGGCTGCTGTCGAGAATCTTTCTTGTATTTTTCAATTGCTCAAAATCCAAAGTTACTAGAACAAGCATCTTGCTGTAGGTACACCTGAGACCAGACGTCTTCCCATATTATTGATAAATTCCAAGCTCTGTTTATTGCGCGTTACATTCATGTAGACAGCTTCTCAGAGCGCAGCTCTTAGGCGCCCGATTCCGGCTTGAGCGGCGTCGGTGTGACCGCGCGGTGCATTACGGGAAATGTTCCATAATGCACCGTACGGGACCCTCGCGACGTCACAGCGCAGCTCTTAGGCGCCCGATTCCGGCTTGAGCGGCGTCGGCGTGATCCGCGTGGTGCATTACGGGAAATGTCCCATAATGCACCGTACGGGACCCTCGCGACGTCACGTGTGACGTCACGAGGGTCCCGCGCAGTGCATTATGGGACATTTCCCATGATGCAATGCGCGGGGAGGAGAAGGAGAGAGGAGAAGGAGGAGGAGGAGGATGGAGGAGGAGAGGAGGAATAGGAAGGAGGATAGGGAGAAGTCGCAGGGAGGATGAGGAGGTGAGGAGGTGAGGAGGTGGGAGGATGGGTATACCCTCCCCTCAGTACCCTTCCTCCTCCTCCTCAAGAGCTGCGCTCTAATTCGGTGTTACAGGGTGTTGTAAACAACTTTCATTTTTTATATTCAGTTCTATTTGCCAGTCCCCAGCATAGCATTTTTCTATTTTACTCAGATGTCTATTTAAATTTTCGTAATGCACCGCGGAAGGGATATTAGGGTAAATTGTAGCGTTCTTTGTAAAATGCTTCACAGTTATCGCGGGATCGTATCCGTCACTTACGCCACTGATATTGCCACGCGCGTCGGCTGCCGATAGGAGCGGACGCAGAATGGGCTCCGGCGAGCAGCGATAGCGGACGTTGAAGGCCGCGGTGACTTAGCTTCTTCTGTATCAAAGGAATATCGGATCGTCCTGTTTCCGTTGCCCGTCGGCGAGGCGATGAAGCGGGAAGTTATTTTGCACTGCGACTTCTCCGGAAGACCCTACAGGATTGAAGATTTACGGAAGCCGCTGAAAGACATCGGCGTGATCTGGGAGGTGACCGTAATCGGGGCACACCAGATGTCGCATGTCTGGCTTCTCGATATGCGGTCGGACGAAGCGGAGAAGCAGCTGATCGACGCCGGGCAGCTTCTCGGCAAGGAGAAGACGTGCCTCGTCGTGGATCCGACAAGGCAAGAAGTGCGGGTTAAGTTGCATTGTGTGGCGTATGACGTGACCAACGACACGATACGACGAGCCTTCGGGGAGTACGGCGAAGTAAAGGAGGTGACGCGAGAGAAGTTGGTCGCCGACTTCGAAGGCGTGGAGTCTACGAGTCGGCTCGTCCGGCTGGTGCTGCGTGAGGGCGTCACGCTGGACCGTCTTCCACATCAGCTGCGCCTCGGCAGCGGCGCGGTTCTGGTGGTGGTTCCCGGCCTGGCCCCGAAGTGTCTACGATGCCGCACCAAGGGGCATATGGGGCGAGACCCCAGACGCTCGTACGCCGGTGCTGTTAGGCGTGGCACGGACGGAGACCACAGCGAACTCGTCATGGACGAGGACGAGGACGAGGCGGAGGGCGCAGCGGCGCCTGCATCGTCCCAACCCAAGCCGGGCGAGGCGAAGGCAGGGAACGTCACCGCCGCCGCTTAGGCGAGTGGTGCTGACCCGCAGCCGGTAGTTTTGACTCCGGGGTTGAAGGCTCAGCAGTCGGCCACGCCGGAGTCAGTCATCAAAGAGGTACACGCCTCTGGAGTGGCTGCTCCTGCGCGCGACAAGATCAGCAGCAACTTGGAGATGGAAGTCGAGGGGGCAGCGTCAAAGCGCCGCCATGATGACCTCCTTCAGAGAAGCGTCGGCTCAGTCAGCTTGAGAAGCAGTGGAGAGTCGTCGGTGGCAGAGCAAAGAGGATGCGAGTCGCCAATCGTGAGCGGTCGTCGTCGCTTCCACGCGGTGACAAGACGGCGCCCTGAACAACTACGAGAAACGGGATACTCTCCTCCATGTGAAACTGAAGGGGTAAGCATCGAGCGCTCCGTCTGAACCACTCCACTATGGTGTCTCTAGAAAGGTCACTGCGAATCGCGTCCTTTAATGTCCGAGGGCTGGCTGCCTGGAGCAGAGTGTCGAACTGAAATTTTTATCGGTTCGGTTCCGGTTCGGGTTCACAGCTTGCGGTTCGGTTCCGGTTAAGTTCCGGGGAGCAAAACACTAACGGCTCACACGGTTCGAACCGGTTTGAAACGCTAAATTGGGAATATATTTTCCGCGTTGTACTGGCAATGTACAGTGCTAATCACACTTGTCTATAACGCGCGAGCGTGCGGCTTTCTCCGGGGAGCGCTAGACTGGTGGCATTCGCGGAAACTAAGCTAGTCACGTGGCGCAGCATGGAACGGCCCGCTTGAGGGGTGTCCTGCCCACTCTATCAGCTGGCGGCGAACGCGGAAGGCTGCTCGCACATTTTTTACAAACATCATTGCTCGAACAATAAACAAACTAAAGCATGAAGGCGTATCAACGATTTCGTCATCAAAAAGCAAAAATATATCATAAAGCACTTTACTTTTATCGCTTATCAAGCTGATAGAGTGGGCAGGACACCCCTCGAGCGGGCCGTTCCATGTTGCGCCACGTGACTAGCTTAGTTTCCGCGAATACCACCAGCCTAGCGCTCCCCGGAGAAAGCCGCACGCTCGCGCGTTATAGACAAGTGTGATTAGCACTGTACACTATGTACGCCGTAAAAGGATTAACTATATAGTTTATTTTATCGTCCGTGCAATTAACTTCTGTTTTCAGGTACCAAAAAATATTAAATTCAGTTGTTTAATTTCGTCGCAAGAGTAGAGGAAAATCTACTTTAACGTACATAACGTCGTGTTCATACGACTCAACATCCCTTTTTTACCAGTCACATATATTTTACCTAAATCAAAATGTTTAAGTATAGCAGTAAAAAGATGAGCTTTGTTGGTACATACCTGTAAATAGATCAGCTTGAAATTTAGAACTAAATGCCTGCCTCTTTCTCGTTCTTTCTTCTTCGTGTTGTAAGTAAAATTTTAAAGTTCACGCTGATCTATTTACACGGTATAAAATGTTTTCTCGAAGTGTGGTAGGTCGCATAAAATACTTGTGATTGGTAAAACTTGGGGGTGTGCGAATATTCGAAATTTCGAATACGAATCGAATATTTTCCTTATTCGAAACGTATTCGATTCGAAAATTGCATATTCGGAAATTCCCGAATATTCGGCCAAGACGAAAAGGCGAATATTCGCCATGAACTTCGAATATTCAGGCAAGTAACGAATAACTTGCCTGCCACGCATTCCCCTATGAATATGTTTATTCACTGAGAAAGGCGTATGATACGTGTGTTATCGGTCTAGTCTGTTTCTATCTGTCCGATGGCAGCAAGACAGAATCAGTTTCGGTTTCTTTTTCACCAAGCCCTTTGTTTTGTGGCACTTTTATAGCAATATGTGATGTAATTGCGCGTTCTATGAATTGATACAATAAATAAAGCTCGAGAGTGAAAGATAAATATAAAATAAATCTCGAAAGTGCTATCTAATATAAATGACTGAAAAGTAAAAGAAAAAAGAATAAAAAAGCTAGGTGCGAGTAGAACATTGCATCGCCATTGAAAACAACTCCTGCCACTCCCGCGGAGTCAAAACTATAGTCGGTTACAAGTCAAGAAGGTAGCGGCAAATGCCCCTCAAGGGAATCATATATCCCTCCGCCACCTCCGCATCCAATAGCGTCCCACCGTTTCCGTGACGTCGCGGCCAACGCGCGAGGAGGGTCTTGCCTTTCTGTACATATTTGCTTTATCTTTCGACTTTGACTTAGCATTGTGGAAGCCACGAGAGGGAGATTAGCGTCTTCCCCTCCGATCGAAACAAAGACGACTTTCGGGGATTAGCTTCCCCCTCGATGGATACAAAGGCTGCTTTCAGGGGGCTCGGTCCCCTCCCCGATGAATACAAAGGTCGCTTTCTTAAAAAGTGGGGGTCGGAGACAAGTTGGCACCACTCTGTGGCCATTATCTATCCATTGAAGCGGAACAAGGAGCGTTTCCAGTGAACTCTTCTTTCAATTGCGGAGGGATTTGAAACCGGCGCACCACGCTTGTGGGAGGAGCTTCTCCTACCTTCTTGACTTGTAACCGACTATAGGGATGTCGCGAACCTGCCCAGGTTCTAGATCCACCGAGTTCGACTTTTTCGAACCTTCAAGGTGATGTTGGACAAAGGTTCGACTGAAGTTCGAATTTTGTGCGAATGCGCAAAAACAAACAAAAAAAACAAAAAAACTAGTTGATTTCACTTGGCGGAGGAAAAGTGCCATATTTGTTGGGTTTATTGGCATCGCTGGTTCACATTAATAACTAATGAAAGCATTCAAAAGCGCAATTTTTCGCTTTTATATGGTGTAAACATTGGTAACCATTTTATGAAATATTAAACAAAGTACTTTCTAAATAATTGTTTCCCAAAATTCAATATATTTGTGTAGCAGCCGGGCAACACTGCCCATACGACGAACTTCTTCGAACTTTAGTGAAATGTCGCCAGGTTTCCCAAATGAACGGGTATTTTTACTGACGGAAATAATGTCACGGCGCGTGGGTTGAGCAGTTAATTTTCCTAGACGAGAATTTGTAATGAGTGCATTACTAGAAGTAGCTTTAACCTGCTGCAGCCCAGTAAAAGGCAGTTGCATTGACTTATTTAAAAAAAAGGCAATAAAATTTGCCGTTACCTCTTGTTTTGCCATTTTTTTATTACTAGACAGATATTCGATATTCGATTCAATATTCGAAGCCCGTTTTTTGTCTTATTCGTATTCGATTCGTATTCGAAAATTTCAATATTCGCACACCCCTAGTAAAACTTTGTGTCGCAGTATTAAAAGTTAAATCATAATTGTGTCTTTGAACCAAGGAATTAAAACAGCACATAAAATCATGAAATGGGCACCTCGTGGCCATGCATATCACGAAATATGGTTTACGGAATACGTTTCGATATATATATATATATATATATATATATATATATATATATATATATATATATATATATATATATATATATATCTGTGTAAAGACAGCACAACTGAGAAAAAACAATGAAGTTATCAAAATGTCACGAAAGTTTTAGAACAATCCCCTTCAGTCTATTTTTTATAGAAACACCGAACGGCAATCACAATGCTTGTTTTTCTAGCCAAACATTGTTTACACTCAGCACCGCGATGCATGCAACTATCATGCAGAAAGGAGTAATCGATATTGTTCACTCCAATCTATACACACCTTCGCACTCAGATCGAATCTGGCCCAAAATAGCGCTTGCCCAAGTGAACATTTTCTTATAGAGGATAAGCTGGCATAGCCTGGCTGTTGAGGTTTGTTCTTGACAAGATGCCGGTCAATTTAATTTGCAAATGAGTATCACCCTTGGTAATTGCTGATTTTAAAGCGATTGCGTTAAGGAGATCATGTCGCAGGAAAGCCGATGTCTGTGGCTTGAGTGGAAAATTCAGATTTGGTCTATAGGGTCATGACGTCAGAGCTACATGCCCCTCGCGCAGGAATTTCAAACAAACCCACAATGCTCACGTGAAATGAGACATCACGAGTGGAATGAAACTGATTAAAACATGACATGTAATGGTATGTCTCAAATGGTTTCACTCTATAAAATAATTATTTTGCCTTAAAGAAAAAATTTAAGAATTTTAGGTGGGATTTCAATTCACGACCCTTCGGTTGTGAGTCAGACACGCTCCTTTCTAGCCACGCGAGGTACGCTTGCACGGTGAATGAGAAGGCGAAATAAACGAGGCCCGTGAACGATGTCGAGTTCCACTTTTAAAAGCGAAGCTTACGCGTCCTCCAAGATTCTTTTTGTTAAGTAGACACGAAGTAGTATTTCATGCTTGGTTAGACATGGCAGCTACTTAATTAAACACTTTCTGACGGTTTGCGTCCGTAATCGTCGTAGTTCCGCCACGCGCCACTGTGTACTTTGTTTTTTTCCAGCCCACAGACGCATAAAAGTAATGTTCTCCTCATAAAATAGGCAATAACATACTTCTATATGTTTGATAAGTTATATGTGTGAGGAACACACAGTTACTTAAATCAGCTTCAAAATCAGAAACGTGTGTAAGGCTGTCCCACATCACTTACAACGTGCTTGTCGAGGATAAAACCGCCGGAAATGATTGGCAGAACACCTTTCAGATAATTGAGGGGGGTGGGGGGGGGGGGGAGTGGGGGGGTCGTTTCTTTAGTGTGGTCGGCCCTTTATTTATGTTGTCAAAAATTCAGTTAGTAATTCAATATATTTTTATAATGATCAATAGATTTTACTTGATAAAGTTCACATAACCGCTTGAAACCGACACGGAGGGACGATACTCGAAACTACGCTAGCTGCTGAGTCTACGTAAACGAGCTTGTTTGTTCGCTGATTGGCGGTGTGAAACATCGGGTTGCAGTTATGCCAAAAAGGACTCTGTGATCACATGATAGATCGGAAGGCAAATACACGAATTGTGCAAAGAGAGAGAAATAATTGATTGTATTTTTTTCTAAATAATCCCTTGTGGAACGCCTTACTGGAAAAAGAGACGCATTAAGATGCATGCAATGAAATTCTTAATTTTACATAAATAGCGCAAAGGACAGACACAGATTTTTAAATTCTTTATAGAAATCACAGTTCATCAGCTTGCTTGAGCTCAAAACTTCGCGAAATACTGCCTCGCAAAACTAATGGTATACTCGGTTTTACCAGCCCTTATTCATGGGCCCTCACTTTACAACACTATGCTTAAATGGTTATGCGCTCTAACATTTCTCCAGGCTGCCATATATCATCGCGAGACTACTACAAGTACTTCACAACTTTACAATTAGGACATCTATTGAGGGGCTACGTGCAATAATGGTACAAGTGCAAATGCAGAGCTCGTCAAAAAGTCCCTCAATAACTTTATTTGTGCATGCCAATGTCAATATAGCGTTCGAACTTCGAGTGTATAAGTCTACAGTGTTCCCTACCGCCGAAAGTAAGTACCAGATGTATAAGTGTAAGCTCAGGGGCCGTGAATATCATGAATGGTACAAGTGTACTTGTACCATTATTGCACGTAGCCCCTCTATTGCTAGTGTTGCGAACATCGCATTTCACCAGAAAGCTGAACTATTTAACATCGTATGCACGTGACGTCATCATACTATATGCTGGAGGTCATGGTCCAAAATGCACGCTGCAGAAGGTTCGCGCTTAGTGAAAGTTAAATATTTAAAAGGCACCTAATATTATTCTTAGTGCATCGTCGTGAGGAACGGCGTGAGCGTCTGGCATGACATAAATCAGCTTTTTGTGCAGAGTGTTTTTGCAAGAAAAGTAGTTTCCGGGGCCACGTTTTTGGTCTGCGCCGAAGATGCGGGGGAGAGGAACTCTTTAAAACACGGTACGTTTTTGAACCTCACTCTCCCTCCCCTCACACGCACGCACGCACGCAGGCACGGACACACGCAAACGCACTTTTTTCTTTCTTTTTTTTCTTTTTTTTAGCCTTTTAGAGAGAATATTTTGTATTCCTGAGGAATTGCCTCTTTTGTTTGGGTCTACTAATTCGACAATTTTATTCGTCACTTGTTAACAGCCATTGCTTTTAGTTTGCACCCCGTGAGGTTTCAAAGGGGTCATAAAACGATATCGGGTTGGATTGTTCATGACGTTTCTGAGGCGTACTGGTCCTAGTCTGGCCCAAGTATACTCGCACAGGCCGCCACTGATTCAGAAGCTTTTTTGTCGCGGTAAAATTGCGAGGATAAAATTTGACTACTGTAAACGACTTAATTTTTGCAAGGACCTAATTTTCGCAAATTTCGCGAATCGCCTACAATGCGGGAAAAATAGTTCCCGCGAACAATTCCGGTAAAATGTAAACACATTGGAATCTACAGGGTGAAACAAGGAGACGGCAGGCTCTTTGAATCGACCGGAAAATTCGGTTTCTTAAGCTATAGCGCTACGACTTTGTGCAGCGTTGCCCACAGATGGTGTTTTTTTTTGTAAAATTTGCAAAGAACGAACTTACCTGAGGAAAAAGTAAAGAAAGAAAAAGGTTTAGCTCCTATGGAAACGCAGCGACGCCACCGGTCTTCAAACAACACGGCGCCGTTTTGCATGGGAGAAAAGAGATGGCGCAACGAACGCCGCCAACGAACGAGCATACGGCGCCGAGAGCCGGCACTTTAGCAGACGATCCTTTCGACTCAAAAGCGGCTCGCGTTCCGCAGGCGGCGACAGTCGCAGAAACAAAAACAGGCGCGGTAACAACAAGGAACTGCAGTTTCTCGTCTGCTAAACACGCCGGCTCTCGGCGTCGTCTGCTCGTTCGTTGGCGGCAGTTGGCGTCGCGACCGCTTGCGCCATCTCTTGTCTCCCGTGCTAAACGGCGCCGTGTTGTTTGCAGACCGGTGGCGTCGCTGCGTTTTCATAAGAGATAAACCTTTTTCTTTCTTTACTTTCTCCGCAGGTAAGTTCGCTCTTTGCAAATTTTACACAAACAAAAAAGCACCATCAGTGGGAAACGCTGCACAAAGTCGTAGCGCGATAGTTTAAGAAACCGAGATTTTCCGGTCGATTTAAAGAGCCTGCCGTCTCCTTGTTTCACCCTGTATATTGAGATCCCGCCGCGTTGCGCAAATTAGAACACGCGAATTATTCCTAAATTCCAGCTTTAACCTAAATCGCAAATTATTGAGCCCGTGAAAAAGAAGTCGTTTAGAGTATTTGATTTTAGTCTTGCCTTCGCAAAGATTGATGTCGTAATTGTGGGATCAAAACCACCCGCCTGACGACAGTCGAGCGCGGCGCATGGATTGGACATGAGAACTGCCTGAGCACGGTACATCGGCTCGTAACAATCAATGCCGCGGCAGACACTTGAGTGGTGGCTCTTGTCCCACCACCCACGTAGCATCCAATGTCGTGCGAAGATTCCCTGGGTGTTCTGAATGTTGAAGGAATGTTAAAACACCATTCGCAACGTTCTAGGAATGTTCGTATGCGAACATTCCTTACAAGGGAAGCTGCTCAACATTCTAGGAACGTTTCTTGGCGAACATTCGTATGCACAATGTTCTCCGAACGTTCCCCTTCGAACATTCATATGTGCAACATTCTTGGAACGTTCGCTTGCGAACATTCCTGGAATATTTGCAGGTGAAGCCAACTTTACGGAGCTTTCACGCAACCTGTGTTTCGAAGCACCATCCACTATATGCCACCTTGTGCCAAAAATATGCAAATTAAGTGGAGGTTTTGGAAACTTAGCATAAGGGATCCTTTTTATCTTATACGAGTCTGCCGAGGAATGTGAGATAAGGTGTAGGAGAAAAGCAATGGTTTTCAAAACTTGATAATGAACTTGGCACTCACTGCGTATGTAGAGGGGCAGTTTTGAATAGACCCCATATTTAGCATCTCGGGTTTAATACCTTGAAAAGGGTATATCTCGCATGAGTGTGGGATGCCATAGGTATCTGCTCTTAGGCTCGGAGTGAGTAATCGGTTATGTATGCAGCACGGTTTGATAAGTAGAAGTAAACTGCCGTTATAGTTCAGGCTCAGGCTAATGCGCTGGGAAAGCGGCCATCTTGTGTCAGGCGTGCGAAAAGTATGTTTCGATTAAAAAATATTGCTCGCTCTGTGAGGAGCTTTATTACATCCATATCTGTAGTACGGCTCATTGGGGTAGTAGCCTAAGAAAGCCATAATTGTGGAATCTTTGCAGATATTTCTCAGAGAATGTTGCACAAGTTCTTTGGATGTTCTACGAACGTTCTTAGAACCTTGTTAGAATGTAGATTGAATGTTTGGTCGTTCTCAGAACGTTGTCAGTATATCCTCTAGAAAACATTCCCCGAATGTAGCGATAAGTGCCTGCGCCACATTCTGACAACGTTGATGAAATGTTCTTACGTAAATTTGCAACATTCCAAGAATGTTGCAGAAGTTCTTCGGATGTTCTGCGAACATTCTTAGAACCTTGTTAGGATGTTTCAATGTTGTTTTGAATGACCTGGTAATGTTCTATGTCGTTCTCAGAACGCTCTAAGAATATCCCTTTGAAGACATTCCCCGAATGTAGCGATAAGTGCCTGCGCCACATTCCGACAACGTTGATAGAATATTCTTACGTAAATCTGCAACATTCCAAGAATGTTGCCTATGTTCTTTTGAACATTCCCGGAATGTTCTCAGAACGTTCTCGTGCTACCTGGGCACTGCGGTGATGAGAATAACCGAACTCTAACAATGCCTGGAGCTCAGCACGCGTTTTCTTCCTTTCGAACCCCAGCGCGGGAATATGATTCGCGTCGGCGGCATAGGATAGGCACCAGGCCACGCGTGGCCACTTCTGGCTCTGAGTTGAGTCGATAAACAATGCTCATATTTCTCTAATTGTTTGGTGACTGCCATTGCCTAGAAAGAAGAGCAAAACCAAGATTATACAGTTATTAACGTTAGGGAGTGACTCTAAGTAGTATTTAGTGAATGTATAAAAAATATTTTTATGGTTTTTTTAAGTGAAATCCAAAAATGGTCGAAACTTGGCCACTAACTTCAGAACGACGCGCCTGTGAGACTTAGAGCGACTGCCAATGTTCGGCTGTCCCTCTGACGCCACTAGGCTCTTTTTTTCCCCCTTTTCAAGTATCTTTTCCGTACACATATGTAATTCTATTTAACGTCATATTAATAAGTCGCATTTAGTAATTTCAATACTTCTATACTCGAGGACATCTTTCGGATGCAGTTCAGCAACAACGAAAAAATGTTTGGGTGCCTCAATAATGTAAAATTGGTCGTGCAACCTTTTTCTTTTGTACTTTCAGTAAATACTGTTTAGAAGTAACCCGTGACGTTGATAGATAGCTTGCAAAAGCATCCATTAGTATTCCCCTCCGCGCAATAGCAGATGCAGAAAAAAATAATGGAAAGAAAGAGCTGTAGATCCCCTCCTCAACTCGCAATTTGAACAAGCGGCCAGGTGATCTGGAGCTAATTTTATACCGTCAGTGTTTATCATAGTCATGCGCTATGGTTCGGAAAGCAAAAGCTTGGGCTGAGCTCCAGATATTGTTAGAGTTGGGCTATTATCATTCTTAATTGAGCATGAGCCGTTACCTGAATGTTTGGCGATGCTGATTGTCATGAACCTGAGCACTCGACTCGGGGTTATGAAACTGGCTTACGTTACGGTGTCACGTGACTCTCGGTGCCAAATCGGGATGTCATGTTACGTCACGCTGTACAAGGTTAATGCATGTTATGACTTACTCAAATTAAATCGAGTTGACGCAGTGATTCACGTGACATTACTTAACCCCATATTGCTAGCCGAAGGCCGGCTGGCCATTCTAGCATTACCTCTGGTTTTCCGTGCTGTGTTTTTTTTCCATCTGTTTTGTAATGTCCAAATTCGGCAATTAAAAAAAAAAAAGCGTGCGTGGCCGAGTGGTTATAGCGCTTGTCTCTCGTGCGGAAGCCCACGGTCCGATTCCTGGGAGCGACTCGTCTTTTATTCATTCTTTTAATTTAGATTACTGGTATATTCGAGAACCCTGTTGCTTATTTGAGGTCCGAATGTTCTATACGCCGAACTTTCTGCGCCGATTGTTCCAGAAGCCCACGCGTGTACAAAAGGGTTCCGCGTGGCGAGCCGGGGTCAGTCTGCCCCCAGCGTTCAATCCTGCTGTTACGCCAACCTTCACGCCCGCGACGCTCAGATGTTATCTTCCGTTTCCTTTTTTTTTCAGAAGTTAGCCCCATTAAACGTTCAGTTTATTCAGTTATTTGCCGTCTCATCACCTGTCATTCGTGGCATTTTGGTAGAGGTGCGGTGTAAAATATGTCCGTGCGGCGTACCCCTCCAAGGGCCCGCAGTGCAAGTCCGGCCTCAAGCCCCCGAGGACCCAACGAAGACCAGACCGAGACCCGATCGAGTCGCCGCAACCAAGGCCTACGCCAGGAGTACGGACTTCTGCCAACCAAGACCAGGCAGCCATCGAGGCCAAAGATGGACCATCAGTCGTCGCAGACTCCGACCGCCGCCGCGGTCATTTACTTGCCCGTCGCACCGCGGACGGCTGCTCCGTTCCACGGCGCGCAATACGAAGACGTCGAAGACTTGATCGACCAGTTCGAACGCGTTGCCCGCCAGAATGGGTGGACCGACGAGCAGCGCCTGCACAACCTCTATTTCTCACTGAAGGCAACTGCAAGGCGCTGGTTCGAAAATCACGAAGCTTCCCTGACTTCTTAAGACTTTTGCAAATCCGAGCTGATTGGTACGTTTGCCAGCCAGCACCGAAGAGAGAGGGCCGCAGATCTGCTGCAATCGAGGACCCAGGCCCCCAATGAGAGCGTCACGAGCTTTGTGCAAGACGTCCTGCGCTTGAGTGTACGCGCCGACCCTTAGGCCACCGAGGAAAAGCAGCTGCGTATTCTGATGCATGGCGTGAAGGGTGACATCTTCGGTGGACTCCTACGCCAACCACCAACGACAGTTCAAGAATTCGTCACCAAGTCGACGAACATGGAGCGTGCCATCCTTGCAAGGGAAAGCCACTACCATCGGCACTGGGGCGTCGCTGATTCTGGCGCGTAGGCTACGACATCAGCCCTAGCATCGCCGGCGTTCCCGACATTATTTCTGAAGTCGTTTGGGAAGAGCTTCGCAAGATGCTACCCGCTGCGGATCGCCCGTCCTCACGATCGCTCGCCGAGATAGTCCAAGAGAAGGTTCACAAGCCTTCCAATTCAACTCCTCGACGCCAGAGGAACCGGCTCTGAGCTACGCCGCCGCTGGCCCGACGACCACCCGCAAGCTAACCGCCAGGCCACGGCGCCACTCGAGGAGACCCTCCGATGCCGCAGTATCCTCGACGCCAGGAAGAACAAGTCCAGACGTCCACCCGGAGCGACCCTTGCTGAGGAAGACCGATGTGTGGAGAACGGCCGATGGACCCACGTTGTGCTACCACTGCGAGTGGAGGCCGACCATATCTACCGCCGCTGTCCCTGCCGGCAAATGAGGCTGCGTGGGTTCCACCTAAACGAGCCACGCCCGAGGTACGGCGAACGCCCTTGTGACATCGAGGAGTACCTCCGACGCTCGCCCCCTTCAGCGCCGTCTTTCCGTCGTAAATACTGCTCATCATCGCCACAACGTTCAGCGTCTCCAGCTTCCCGACTTCGCCGAGAGAGCCTTTCTCCCCTGGGTCACCTGGAAAACTAAGTGCGGCACCACCAGGAGGGGGCGTTGCCGAAAACGACCGAAGCAAAGACCCTCCAAGAACGCCGGAGCGCTCCCACTCGCCCGACGCAACGCATCGCAACGACGCCCCTGCAACAGTGTCCAACAACTGTGGCGTTCGACTTCCGCCGCCCGCCGCAGGTGATTGACCAGACGACTCGTTCTGTGGACTTAGGCAGGGTTTATTACCATGACTGACAGGAGCCCGGACAAACCAAACAGTCAATGCCCCTGGCCCGGCTCGGCCGTCTTATTTCTAGGCGGTTGACGGGAACCACCCCCGCCGTTGGTGTCGGCACTCACCGCTGCGTGGCGGGCCGAGCGCCCCACACCCCCCCACTCCCCGTTAGAGGTCGAGGTCCACGATGGCCTCTTCGTGGTCCGGGTCGCGGAGCAGATCCGGGCGCGCAAGGCGGAGGACCCGGACGGCCTCGGCGACCTCCAACGGGCGGGGGGCCACTGGAGGAGCCGCAGGAGGTGTGCAGCACGGCGGGCCCAGTCCGCGGCCACGGGCCTGGTGCAGGGCACCCGCCAGGTGAGTGGAGCGGTGGATCTCCGGCACTCCGCGGACGGGGCACAGTAGGCGGCGCTCCGCCTCGTTGTAAACGGCCACGGGCTCCTTTGGGTGGCGGTCCTCCAGGTTGTGGCCCCGGACGGGCTCGGGGGCGGTGTCCGGGGGCGCGCCGTGCTCGGGCCGTGGCTGCTCCCTCCAGCGCAGCC
>JAZHYW010064786.1:0-32302 GCA_037355805.1 Ixodes ricinus | reverse complement strand
TTACGTATTGCTAGGGTTTTCCTTGATGTCTTATTTAGGTTTATGAAGTTAGTTTTGAAGCGGGTACATAAAGTGGTGTGACGGTGCAATTTTGAATAGGGTGCATCTGTGTTCCCCTTCTGAATTCAGTGGGTGTAGAAAGAGGTGTAACAGTACACCATTAAACGGGGTGCTCCTGTGTTCCATTGGAGGGCGGTAGGTGTAGAAAGGGGAGTAATGGTACACTATCAAGCGGGTGCATCTGTGTTCCCTTTGAGTGAGGCGGGTTTATGAAACGGTGCAATGGTACACCTTCGAATGGGGTGCATCTGTGTTCCCTTTCATTTCATTAGGTACATAATGAGGTGTAGCCATACACCATTGAATAGGGTGCACCAGTGTTCCCTTGATACCAACGGGTGTACACATACTCTCCTTTTTGGGGAGTACAAATATTCACGCAAAGGGTGTAGTATATGTGACAATTGCACTTACACCCTTACGGGTGTACCCTGCTCCACTTTTTTTAGAGTGTACGAGAGGCTATGTCTTTCGAATACGACGTCAAAAAGAAGGCGAACTATCTAAGTCATTTCTCCGGGTGCTCAGTTGAAGAATGAAACGTGTAACACCAGTGACCAGAATAATTTTACTCTTCGCGAACAGCTGATTTATACGACAGATAATGTCAAGTTGCGAGCACGCATGCTGCTCAAAAAGAGGCCACGCTTAGATAAAGCCACCGACTTCAGCAAGGCTTTAATTCTAAGAAAAAAACGGTGATTTAAAAAATGCATATTAGTATCTAAGGCCGAGTCCTCGTTCTTTAAACGACGAGAAAAGCAAGTAATCCCACTATAATAAGCGCAAACAAACTTGCTTGGGGAGATTTCTGCCAGAGCATCCCCGCGCCAAAAGATACCCAGTCAAAAACAAACTTTGTAGAACTCCCCCTCACAAATAAAAAGAGCATGGTGCCGCTTTTTATTGGAACGAATAGTTCTAGAATTGTAGCTCCGAAACCCATTAGAGGACGTAGTGCCAGCTGATGACTTCCAGATCTTTCAGATCAGTATATACGAGGCGTCAAGCGTGAACCCCTGATTGGTAACTGGAATGCTCTAAGGACATCTTGTGCATCTCAAAGTTAAAACAGGAGCTCAAGCCGGATGTTTCTATATTCTCTATATTTGAAAACCAGTCACAAAAAAACGTGCCCATCAAGCACACATCTCACAAGCTATGATGGAAGTGCCGTTCAAACGTTTGGCACAGTGTCGCTGTCCTTGCGAATGCCAGGTAAACAATAACCCGTTATTTTTATGGCAGAAAGAGCAAATCTATTCTGGGCCTTCGTGCTTGCGAAGATTTTGAACTCGTAATCGCGAGTAGAAAAAACTGTGCACTCCAAAGGCACTGAAACAATAAATTGTCGATGGGTTTCCTAAATTGTTGAAGGACTTGAATGTTCGCATCGAGCTTACATCATGAATCAAAAAGGTGCACGGCGATTAATTCAGCCAGTAGAATGTATGTCTTGCACAGGCACAAAGCAACAAATAGAACGAATTAAAGCTTCGGGAAAAATCACCAAGATGGACGGGCGAACCTTCAGACTGGGTGGGTCTCCTGGTTTGTAAAAGAAGATGGCCTCCATCAAGTAAATTAGATCATAAAACGAGAAAACTACGATTTTCTCCTCCGGGAAGACATTGAGGCATAGTTAGGGGGACCTCTGTTTTGTTTAGTAAGTTAAAATAACAAATCTTGATTCCACCAGAATCTTCTTGATGAGGCAACATCCACGTTTAGTACATGCGCTACGCTGCTTGGGAAAAACAGTATCTTTACGGCTATCGTTCGGAATGGCATCAGCACCAAAGGTGTTCCAGAAAACAATGAGTAAAGCATTTGACAGTGTGCTAGGCGTGAGCGTCTACATCAACAATCTACTAGTCTGGAAGAGTTGACGCCATAAACACGATGCGACACTAAGGGCTGTCTTGTGGGCAGCAAAGGCTACAAAATTTACTCTAAACTTTTAAATATGCTCCTTTCGAGTTCAACTAATTATTTATTTTCGAGTTCTGATTGGCAAGAATGGTATAAAACTGGATACAAATGTGACTCAGTGATAATCTTCCATTGTCCTACGTTTAAAAAAACGTTCAAGGCTCGTTGGGCGTGGTTACGCGCTGCGAAAGTTTCTGCTCTGCTTGTCGTGGAAAACTTGCCTCTTGCGCGATTTGACAACGAGGGAAAGCATTTTATTTGAACAGCATCCATACAAATAATCAGAAAACTCCTGTAACATGCTGAGTAGTGCATCGGTAGTGGCTATTTTTGATCCAAGTAAAAATTCAAAATATCAACTGATGCATAAGCTTTTGCTCTGGGGACGGCGCCCTTTGAGCTACACGAGAACAAGTGGCGACCATTTGCATATGCCTCACGAGAAATCTCCGACAGCGAAATTAGACATATACGAACAAAAAAGAAGCCATGGAAATAACAAATGGGTGTGAGTGTTTTCGTGAGTCTGTCAATGGTCACACCATAACTGCTGACACTGATCATCGCCCTTTGTTGGCAGTAGTGCAGAAAAATTGCTAGAGACATGCTTCCACGGCTCCAGAGATTTGTTTTTCGCTGCTCGTGCAGTTTGACTACATTCTTTATTACATTACCGGAATGCAAGTGCTGCTGGCTGAAACACTGTCTCATATACAATTGCCCACTCATGATGGCACAAGCGAATATACATAAGACGTGGCCATTCACATTAAAGATGTTAACAATCATCGTAAGCCATATGATGCTGCCAAGTCTAGCTTGTGCAACTTCACAGGACAAAAAGCTTGTTTTTTTGAAATGCAAAGACCATTAAAGACAAATAATGCGGCTGAAGATAGAATGGAATTCTTTCGCATCCCAACTGTCTTGTGTACGAGGTATAGCATTACGCAGACCAAAGTTGTCATTCCGAAAGCAATAAGAAAAAAAGTTGCTTCACCCTTGCAAAAAGATGTATTTATTTTCTACATTGCCTTTTATAAAAAATAATGCATGCTATATTTATTCTAAAAAATATTTTATACTCTATCCACGGTCTATAGTTTTTGTCCACTTTTTTGTAGACATTTCATAGACCTTAGTGTATAAAGATTGAATATAAATTGTATAAAAAATAGAGATAAGGACAACGTTACTATCCACTGTCAATAAACAATATGCCAGTTTACAAAATATATCTTGAAAACGTAATGTTAAGTTTTTCACAATACATTCATGAGAAAAAATGCACCCGTCACTTTCCTTGTGCGCATCAACAGATATCACTAACATACACGCCATGGAGCACTCATAATACTAGCAATCCAGAGTTATTGAATGCTCCACCGCCATAAATACCCTACACTTGAAAGCAAGTATTTGTGCAGAGACAACTCGCAAAAGATAAATAAAGATTACAAGCATGTTGCTTTTTCTAGCCAGTAATATATACCAAATCAGGTTTTTAAGAGTCTGTGAACTGTATCTGCAAACATAAAGCATTGCAAAAGAAAATAATTACTTGACGCTGTCGAAAAAACCAGCCTCCATAAGTAGGTTCCAACTAGTCTGATGACGCTTTTTCTAACTCCACCTTAATATTCATGAAGTGTATTTTTTTAATGTATAGCAATATGACGACAGAAAAGTCTATTGAGATGTGGCGATTAAAAAAAACACAAAGTTCAGAGAAAATTTATTACAATTGGTGATTCGATATGACTGGATGGAAGTTTTAATCCAGTCATATCGAAACAAACAATCGTAATAAATTTTCTCTAAACTTTCGTTCCCGTCTGAAACGTAGCACGCCAGAGAAACTCGTAACTTGGCAAACGTGGGGCGAGCGTAAGGGCCTAACTAGAGCCTAGTAATGTTTTTGCTTGCTCCATGGATCTTGTCAATGCCAAAGTACGTTGCCTAACTATCATCCTAGTTGGTCGATCATGGCGCATGCCAAAGTTTTTTTATTCTCTGTTCCTCAACAGGGGTGCCAAGGTAAAGTAATCACGAGCCAGAGTGTTAAGGAATCGGCCTAAAGCGAGAACTGATATTGAAACGGTGATTCGGAAGTGCACAACGTACAGGATATATGCATATAAACAACCCTCCGAGTATTTGTTGAATTCTAGCAAACCTCTGCTCTCATGGGCAGGACAGGAGGTAATCTCTGTGAAGACACTGATAAAGGCTAAATCGACTCATACATATCTGCTCAAATTATTCGGACGTTTGCTGCAAACTGCTTTGAGTGAAATTAGTGATTGAAAATATGTCTACTACGTTTCCTAGGCATGATATTCTGCTTGAAGTATGCAAAGAGCAATGACCCGCAACTTACGTCCCATCAGTTCAGCAAGTTTGCCTTAATATTTTAATTAGCACACGTTGTTTCTAGTCCCATAATTCTGATGTAGATTGACTTTGTAGAAAAGGGCGTACAATTAATAACGAGGTTGTTGAATAAAACCAAGAACGTAGGCGAGAATTTTCGGATTGGGCTGCTAGACTACAGAATAGCTTATCTGAGAGATGGGAGATGTCTTCAGAGCTCTCAATAAGATGGAGGCCGTAGAGTCAAATTCCAGACTCGCCTAGTTGGAGGTTCACATACATGTCCAAAATTAAAAGCTCAGCCGTGATCTTTGATTTTATAAAGGGGGGACGGGGTAAAAATAGCGAAACGACAACCAGCAGAGCAGCCCGGCACAAATTCAAAAGTTTGTGGCACAACGATCTCGCAGAGTTCTTACGAAACAAGGCAACAAGTTGCGTCGTAAGAGGCAAAACCCGAGAAAGATTCGTAGAGACGTTTAGCAAATTTATGGGTTACAGAGAATAGAATTCATTGCACATACCCAGCAACCAAGGATGAACCCGGATATCAAACTTTGAATGAATTGCCGACACAACACGATGGACCTTCGGCATAGACACTTCTTAGATTTTGAAGAACAATAAAAGTCTTAAATCTGAATTACGTATCATCAGGACTTTAGACAAATATGATGTCTCCTATGTTACTGCGTGTCCACGTCAACGTGTGCGTGCTTGCGTGTAGTACTATATCGGCTTTCGTTTGTTTTGGTAGATAGGTCGCTAATTAAAGGACAAAATATGTATTGGCAGCGGCTAGTCTGGCGGTACGAGAACAAGAAAGACTAATTTGCGTCGATCCTGACTCACATTCAAAACTATGTTTTTTTAATGTCAACGTCCTCTCTACAACATTACCATTCACTACGTAGAGTATTGGCACGAGGCAACTCTAGTAGGAGACGTGCGGCGTACACCTTAGCCGCTTCAGTTGTAGAACATCAGGCTGCAGATGGATAAGTTATGGGTTTTGTTCCTGGTGGAAAAATAGGCTTTGTTGATGTGATCGGACTACACACATATATTTCCTGGTGTTTCCCTAACAACCAAGCGGGTTCTGCTGACACACTGCCACGGGGTATAAGTAAATGCATGAACAGACAAGCTGCAGTCACAACTGAAGGACTGGAGAGCCTTCACAAAATATTGTATGCTTTAAGAATACTTCATCACCCCGCATATTTTAAGTGAGTTACTATGGTCAACCCGTCAGGAGTCAGTTACCCTTTTGAATAGCTCCTTTACTTCTTTACATAACAAAACGTTTTGTAAATACTGCCCATGGTTGTCTATCCCATATTAAGTAACTGCTTCATATACTATAGCAAACCCGAGGGAGAGCAATAAAAAAGGGACAGAACAATGAAGTCTTCGTGATTCTGTCCGTCTGATTACTATTCGTATTATTCTTAATATAATTTATAATTATTATTATTATTATTATTATTATTACTATTATTATGACACAGAGTACTAGTAATAAAATAAAAGAGAAAGAACACCTCTCTGTTGTGTCTATTTTTTTATGGCCCCTCTTTCTCGGGTTCACTATCAGTAGCATTCACTAGCTCGCCGGCATTTTACCCTTATCTTCGCTAACTTTTTTATATTATTTGCTCCTCCAGTGTTTCGAGCGTTATGTTTTGTTTTCTTTCTGGTTGAGGGACAAAGTCTTCATTTCATCATGATGTTAAAATCCTGACGCTGGGAAGCAACCTTTTTTTATTTCATGTTTCCTTCCCTGTCTCGGGATATTAACATCATTATCAAGATATACCAGCTTGCCTGCGCCTTGACAATTTTTCTTCATTCCCTCTGATGTCCAAGCTTCCGACGCTTCATAGGCCGTTCCTCTGGCAGTACTTCACCAGAAGGCAAATAAAATCATTAACTGATAACAAAAGCACCAACAAAAACTAAATTTGTTGATATTAAGATTGACAAGCCAGGAAGACTGGCCAGAAAGATTAGAAGATATAGAGCTCGCAGGCCACATCACATGCGATATCAGTAGTAGCCATAGGCGCTGTAAAAGACGCGGGCTCGGGTCAATTGAGAACGTGCAGAGCATCAAGTTGCGGTTATAAAGGAAATTATTTTGCACACTAGTATTTTTTTATTAAAAGCACTATATATATTCCATCTCACTAGTTAGGTGCAGTACTGCGGAAACCCATGGCGAGAGAAAGATAGAGAGAAATAAGGATAGAATGAAGCTTTGTATGAATTTCGAGTGACAGGCTAATCTTACACCGAAGGCAAATTGACCTGGGGTTCATGAAAAAAATATTAGAAAGTTAAAAAAAACAATTTCATTTTTCCCTTCTTTCCATTTGCTCGAGTTACGCATTTAACCTTGCACATTTCACAATGTTGTGCCGCAACTAGTGAGATAGCGTATAGGTCAAAGCTCTACATACTTGGTATTATCTAGAAATCTTTATCGGAGACTTCCTTTTGAAAGAAAAATGATTTCAAAATGGCAACGGTGGGAATAACCCTCTACAAAAGATATAGCCAACCTTCTTATTGGTAAATTAACTCAAGAGCTTTAACGACATTGAAACTTCATATCCCAAAATGTAGGTATTGATGCATTGATGCATTCGAATGTTAACATCCTCTCCGTGCTCTTTCGTTCTAGATGGATTACAAAATGCCTAAGACCGGACATTACTTCTCAATGACCGGAAACCAGAAAATGATCGCGGTACTTCTCCTGTTGTTCTACATTCTCTGCAGATTACCTTAGCCGGTAAGTATTTTAATTTATTTTCGAAGATGAGATATCAGAGGCCGCAAAATCACGCGTCTCGTCTCGGCCTGGTAGTCGTTTACACGCGAATAAGAGAGTAAGCAGAAAATCAAAGCATATAATGAGTTTCCCGATCAGCTAACAATCGACCAAAAATTTAATTTGCCCCTTCAGCTAAAAGTCGACCGAACATGCCAAGTTGTGTCCGGCGTGAAACCACAAAACGCGAAGTATCATCCGTATATCTTTTTAGAAACGTGGCCATGAATCTGTCTATGCTTCAAGAAAGTTTAAATTTGGATATGCTAGTTAACTTCGAAGTTACCCTTCCATTTTCCAATCACGGCTTCCTGATTCTGTGTAAAATATCTCTGGAAATATGTCCGATCACAACTGCAATGTACAACTCCCCAGGATTTGCTATATTTTTTGTTTGATATCAGAGGTAGCTTCACCAGGAACGCACTATGGTTCAGTTGTAGAGAAACGCAAATACCGCACAATATTAAAGAGGGTTAAGCCCGTGGAGTGTAATCTGCCTTCTGGAGAAATATATAGTGTATAGGCGAGCAATCCCTTGACCCTCCTGTGTTAGAGTCTTTGTGATAACAAAACCGACACTTCATATTGTATAAAGTGCGGAAGAGCCTCTCTATCCTCCTTTACGTAGCCCATTTTCCGGGAAAGAAACATTTCGTTTTCCGTTAGCCAATTACTTTTCTAACCAAACCGCCAAAGCTCCCCAAAATATTAACACTCGGAAACAGCGTCAAGCATACCGACGAATACGTATTCGTCCGGTATGCTTGAGCACTCTCGACTGAATATGTATAAGGGAAAGGCGTTGTTCATTTCGTTTTCGAAATAAAGCAACAAGAATTATGGCGTCATCGGCTTCGTAGGCCTATTTCTTCCTAATTTTTTAATGTATAGTTTTTCATTAGATTCAGATTCATATTCATGTTCCTTTTTGAAGTACATATTCATGTTCCTTTTTAAAGCCTGAATTGACACACTGTCTTCGATTATAGCCATCAGATGAGGATGGTCATTTTAGAAGGATGGGTATTTGGTTAGATAGTTCCTGGTTTCTGTAGTTTGTGCGTACTTTTTTCTTGTGTAGTTTGTGGATCTAAGATTGTAAGTATGCTCTCTCCAAAGGTACTGTAGGGATGGCCAAGGGGGCTTAGCGGAAGGAGCTCGGGGAAGTGGCCGCGAGGTCACCTGAAGCGTCCTTCGGAGGCGCCCGATGTCTCGCGCTCTTCCCTTTGGCGGCAAGCGGCGGCCAGCTCCCGAAAGTGGAAGCAGATTTCCCCGCGTGGGAAATAAACAAAACTTACGTTCCCAAGGCGGGTGGTCGCCCTTGCCGCCGTGGTAATTGGGGAAGCGACTTGTTCAGAGCCATGTCGGCGACTCCGGGGAGAGAAAGGTCCGACCTCCCTGCGAGATGTCGGCGCGCCTTTTTGGAGAGGTTGAGTCTGAACGAGCCCGTGCGCGGAGCAAGACGTTATTCTCCCGCGGTCCCGAGGGCTCCGCGTACTCTGTCCCGCGGGGCAGGGAACTTGCCGTGCGCGGCAAGGGACTTGGCGCCGAGGCGCTATTGTTGGCGTTGGGTTGCCGTGAGCGCCATCAGCAGCGTGACATATCTTGTTTCTTGTTGTAAAAAGTTGTTCATAATTTGTAAATATATATCTATTTACTCAAACAACGAGTCTGAGAGTCCCTGAGGTCACCGACTGAAGCCACCCTCCAGCCATCGCACCACTCCACGATCGACGAAGGAACATTACTGGTACTGTTGAAAGAAGGCTGTTGGCTCGGACTTTATTTGATTATAGATAATTAAAGATAATTTCTTTTTATAACATTTTGCGGAGTCATTAACTTGTGCTTTCTGAAAAGCGGAGCAGTATGACCCGTGTACGGTGCATTTTCTATTAAACATAAGACTTGCTTTTGCAGTGTGTATAGGCTGTCTATATTTGTTTTTGTTGTTGTCCCCCATACAAGTAGGCAGTAGTTAAAACGCGAATGAACCAAAGCTTAGTATAACTTTTTCTTTATTCGACGTGGCAATAAATGTCTAACTCTACAGATAAGTCCAATAAAGCGCGAGATCTCGGTTCTTAGTTTGTCTACATGAAAAGACCAGCTTAAGTTTTCGTGAAACGAAACGCCAAGGAATTTGTGCGAGACAACCCGTTCAATATAATCGCCGAGATATTGTAAGAGGGTTTCTTGCTCGACACATTTATTGACAAGGTCTAAAAATAATATACTCATTTTTTTTTAAATTTAATTCAAGCTTATTTGCTATGAGCCATAATGATACATTTCTGAGCCACGTATTGGTTTGGTGCTCAATCTCTTGTAGGTCTTTCCTAGAAAAAAATATATTTTGTCGTCAGCGTTAAATAAAATTTGTTCATACCGTATTGGATGCAACGCCTCCGGCGCTTTACTCGGGTGTATTTACTTGACAGGGCTGTCGGAGACGCTGTGAAGATGTCATAAAACTCGCCATCAGTAAATTGAAAAATCATCTCTGTACTAATGATTCAATTCCAAACAAAAAAAAAAACTACCTTGCCATCACCACACAAAACACACACTCCTGCGTGATGTGGCTGCAAACTCGTGAGGCTGCCAACTTAAAGGGCCAAAAATAACAACACAACAACAACGGCGTTGAATGCCGTCCTCTGCCACAACGGTATTTTTTTCGGAAGCAGGCAGCATTATTTTCTTGCACAAAAATGTAGGGCTTGTTTTCTTCAGGCAGGACCGCGGTCAGCTGTATAGTTCGCTAAGGTATTGAGCATGGCAACTCAGTGGTTTGCCTGAAGCGCGATATTTGTTTATCCCAAATAATTGTGAAAAGATTGCTTGCAAATGCGACGAATCTACCTAAATACTGTGGTCAAACGGGTCTGAAAAGCTTTGTGGGCACGTTTTTCTTCTACAAACCCAATCATAGGCCTAGTCGTGCACAAATGGTCGCGTAGGCGACAGAACCCACTTGGGAAAAGGTGGATTATAAGCACACGGTTAAGAATCGAGCGCGTTGGTACCTGTAAATATATCAGATTGATATTTAAAGAGGACAAAAGTAGACAGACAGCTGTCTGTCCTCTCAGTCTTTTCTTTATTTGTGTACAAGTACAGCTCTAAAGTTCAAGCTGATCGATTTACAAGTATCATGACAGCTTCTCTCTTCACCAGCTTCCATAAGAACACGTTATCGCTTCAGCTTAGGAGAAACAAATTTGACGCTTAGTCGGATTATTGGACAGGTGCAAAGCGGATATGTTTGATAATGAAATTAATGCAAAGGTGCTAGCGCGCTGAAAAAGAATAACGATAATAATCCCTGAGCAATTGGAAAACCGGGGGCAAAAGACCAACGCAAAGCCCCAGACAGAGTAAGCGGACTGGTACGCGACTAAAAAACTCCGCCTGGCCCTGGTATTGAACCAGGACACCTTCATTTCCAGAAGAACCCTCTACCAACTGAGCTAACAAGGAGTTAGATGTCAGTATAGCAAACAGATTTTTACAGCTGCCACCACTCTGATACCAACAAGGGTGAACGGCCTGAATCTTAAGGCTATAATGATAATGCAATTACAGCAAAGTTGCAAGCAAGCTGGAAAATAATTACGATAATAATCCCTGGAGAAGGGAAAGAAGGGGGAGAAAGGACAAACACAAATCTCTAGAGACAGCTAGGTGAGTGCTGCGAGACTGAAAAATCCGTCTGGTCCTGGTACCGAACCAGGGACCTTTCCATTTCCAGGGAGCTCTCAACCAACTGAGCTGACCAGGAGTTGGACGACAATAGAGCAAAGGGGTTTTAACAACTGCCACCTGTCGAACACCCAAAAGGCTGAACAAAATGCATTTTAAAGTTATGATGATAATGAAATTATTGCAAAGGTGGAAGAGAGCTGGAAAAGAATAACGATAATAACTCCTGGAGAAGTGGAACAAGGTGGACAAAGGACAAACACAAATCACCAAATATAACTATAGGTGACTGTTCTGCGGCTAAAAAAAATACTTCTGGTGCTGGTATCGAACCAGGGTCCTCTCGATTTCCAGTGGAGCGCTCTACCAACAGAGCTAACCAGGAGTTCTGTAGAGCAAACGGGTTTAACAGCTGCCACCACTCTAACACCAACAAGAGAAAACAGTTTGCATTTTATGGTTATAATAATAACGCAGTTCATGCAAAGGTGAAAGCGAGCTGGAAAACAATAACGATAATTATCCCTGAAGAAGGGTACAAGGGGGTAAAAGAACAAACACAAATCTCCACACACAGCTAGGTGAGCGGTGCGACTGGAAAATGATTGACGTCGACAAATCTCTCTGATGCGAAATTGGAGCGCAGCTCGTGAGGTATTTTGATTTTCCGATATATCGCGGTAAAACACTTGAGAGAGAAAGATATATATATATATGTAAACAAAGACAGATCACTCTCCTCATACACTGGTTCTGCGCCCTCCTCCTTTTCCGTGTCCTCTTCTTCCTGCGTACCCTCCTTCTCCGTACCCTCCCTTCCTCCTTCATACCCTCCCCTCCTCCCACAGCTTCCCCGCTAAATTCAGCAGGAAATGGACGCCACATGACCTTAGCACCAATTCAATTTCCCCGCTAAATTTAGCGGGGAAAATGACGTCACATGACTTCTTGTCACGTCACCTATAAACACGTTCAGTTTCTTCGCTAGATGTATCGGAAAAATGTACTACATGAGTCCTCAACACCAATTCCATTCCCCGCTAAATTTTGCGGGGAAACTGAATTGGCGTGTAGGTCTGTGACGTCCCATAATGCAACACTTCGCATTCAGTTTCCCCGCTACATGTAGCGGTAAAACCGTTGTCACATGACCTCAAGATCAATTCACGTTCCCCGCTGAATTTATCGGGGAAACTGTGACGTCCCATAATGCAACGCGCGCGGTTACGCCGCTCAAAGCGGAAACGGGCGCCTACGAGCTCCGCTCTAAAAATCCGCCTGGACCTGCTATCGAACCAGCGACCTCTCTCTTTTCAGTGGAGCTCTCTACCAATTGAGCTAAACAGGAGTCAGATTTCACTAGAGCAAACTTGTGTTAACAGCTGCCACAAGTCTGACACAAACAAGGTGGAACGCTTGCACCTTTGAATTAACTGCATTATTACCATATCTGAAATTCAGGCCGTTCACCTTTTCTTTTTTTAGTCGCAGCTGTTAAAACCCGTTTGCTCTACTGACGCCTAACTCCTGGTCAGTTCAGTTGGTTGAGCAATCCACAGGAAATGGAGAGGTCCCTGGTTCGACACCAGGACCAGGCGGGTTTTTTCCGTCGCGCACCAGTCACCTAGCTGTGTTTGGAGATTTGTGTTTGTCCTTTGTCCCCCTGGTTTCCCTTCTCCAGGGATTATTGTCATTATTCCTTTCCAGCTCGCTTGCACCTTTGCATTATTTACATTATGATCATAGCCTTAAAATGAAGACTAATCCCCCTTGTTGGTGTTAGACTGTTGGCAGCGGTTAAAACCCGTCTGCTCTACTGACGTCTAACTCCTTGTTGGCTTAGTTTGGAGATCGCTTCACTTGAAATGGAGAGGTTCCCGTTTCGATGCCAGGACCAGGCGGACTTTTCCAGTCGCGCACCAGTCACCTAGCTGTGTTCGGAGATTTGTGTTTGTCCTTCGTACCCCTCGTTCCCTTTTCCGGGGATTATAACTATTATGGATATGTTTCACGTTTTACAAGCGCATACCGATACTTAAGACGTCATAACGTAAATACTACCTTTTTCTGTTTAAAGTGCGAGATGTAAGGTGTCATCTTCTGTCATATTGTATCTACAGTCTACATTTTAGTCATGTACTTGTTATGTTCGGGTTTTCAAACTCTTAAATAGTGACGTTTTGTGTTTTCATTAGCGAGTTGCCTAAATTTTATATGCTTTACATTATGCTAAAGCGGATAAATTAAATATTAAACACGTCAAAGTGTACATCATAATGTTGTTAAAAAGAAAAGTTAGTTTACTGTTTTTCGTTAGATATTTGGAACGTGTACTTCAAATAAATACACATCCGAAAATGCTACGGTTCTCGCCGAACTGCTGGAAATGGAGAATTAGCTCATAAGAACCATGGGGTCAGTTCATCACGTAATGTCAGGCACGTCATGGGATCACGAAACTGACGTTTTGTGAGCACGTGTTTGTGTAATCTAGCCAGGTGACGTCACGTGATGCTACATCTGTGACGTTCGTTTGTGACGTTACATTTCGTCTGAGAATCACTCCAGAGCCAAATTCAGTTAAAAGTCACCTCTAATCTAGATTAGGTAATCATATACTTTAATTCTTAACATCCAGTCATGAACAATATTTTTTATATTTTACTAGAACTTCCGCCGCGAAATCAAGGGCAACAATTCAATAATGACTAGCAATCTCAAGGGCACCGATTAAGTTTACTGCTACTGAAGCAGTTCACGCGCACGTCAGACCTGTTCACAAAGATAGGTTTACATTCGCAGAAGTGCGGTCTTAATGACACTATCTTTTTTTATTTAGGTGAACCTGTTATTGAGGGAGATTTTAGTGGCCTTGCACCAGACTGCGAAGAAAAAGCTAAGGACTATATTAAAAAAGCAATTTCTGGTTTAATAAAGGTAAGGTACCTAGAATACAGTTCATACTTACAAAGACACATTTGTTGACCAGGCATCAATTGTATTGTGCAGCCTTCTTATGCGTCTTCCCTCAAAAGGAAGTTTTTCAATTGCATGAATGCCACTAATATTTTGCTCTGACCGTGCCCAATACGCTTTGCTAAAAATCTCCAGCACGTAAAGAGAAAGTTGAACCCTTAAGACTAGGACATTCATTTATCTTCCCTGAATCACAATTTTGAAATACACTTCATAGCACCGTGAATAAATACGATGAAAGCGCCAGTACTTTTGATAATGTGGGTATGCATGGAAGCACATTTGACGAAATTTGTTTTTCTCCTCTTGAATGACAGATCCATAAATAGCTTTGTTTTCGTTTTCAGCTTAAGAACGTAACTTTTTATTGGCGTCATCATTCCGTTACTATCTGGTGTCTTTAGGGCATCTAGTAGAAGGAAATCTACAACAGAGGAAGCTTCTTAACCACCCATCTTCTTAAATACCGCTTTGCCGGAGTGAAGTAACGCGGTATGCGATGCTGTCATGTCGGTTGTGATATAGAGGTGTTAAGTTATCACACGGATACAATTTGGATGCGTTATTTAAGCTTTCACTGGCCAACGACGGAAGACTGAATAAGAAGAATATGTATAATGCTATTTGGGTTAGAGTTATCCGAGCACAAAAGTTTTACTTAACGCGCACGTCGTTGATTGGTAGAAAGAGCAAACAGTTGGGCAGTCAGCAAGGTGATCGGATGGTCAGAGAGTCGGAGGGCAGTCGGTCAGTCGTTCGAGCCGAGCAGTCAGTCACTTGGGTAGCCGGGTGGTCAGCGAGTCGGACGGAGTCCGGGATTGAGGGTTCCGATTGTTGTCGCCGGTTGCTTTCCGCGCAGCTGAGTCGACCTCGTACGGGCCGGCGCCTCGGAGCGCTTGGAAGCAGCGCACTCGTATATCTCGGGGTCTGGGCACCCCGCCAGAGGGTCGTTGCTGTGTCCTCGAGGTCACGGCCGATGTTTAACTTCTCGGAGCCTGGGAACCCCGACGGAGGTTCGATGGTGCTCGTCCCGGATGGTCTGCAATTCGACTCTGACTGTCCCGAGCCCTGCGTGCCGCCCCGTCCCACGAGCTCCTCATCCTCTTTTTTCTTCCCCTTCCGTCCTTTTTTTCCTCTTCACTCTCTGTCTGGCAACGACCATGACAATGCACATTTTTTTCCGAAATCCTCTGCGTTAGAAAATGGTGTATATCAAGGAAATAACGATGCTAATATAGCAAAAATCGCGAGCTACTCATTTGATTTCTTTAGTTAAGGGAATTCGCTCATTTGTCACTCAATGACAAAACTTCGCTACACAAAATTTAGTTTAAAAAATGCACGGGAGTACTGATTCTATTGAAGGTTCACTATGAAGACGTAATAAAAGTAGTACAACCCTGCAACCGCTGGAGGTTTCGAATTTAGGATTATTACTTAACTGTTAGACCGCATTTAGAGGTAATTTTGAAATTAAATTTACTTAGAATATACACATGACAACACATGGTTGCACATATAATAGATGTCTCCTATCTTAATTATAAGCACCTGACGGGTATACTAAATGTTTTAGTATTCGCGCATTTTCGTAAATAAATTGGACACAGCAGTTTTGCTACGTTTATTTTTAATAAGTTCGACGAGATGGCGAGAACAAATGCCCCAAACCAAAGCATTGTCGTTTTTTCTCGAGCTTGCAGGGACGGCCTCTTGCGGCACGCGTAGTTTACCTGACAAAGGCGAAATAGATAAGTTTTTCTGGAGAATTATCTGTGTGCAATTTCTGCCTGCTCCACCACACTAAAGTAGAAACAATAAGAGGCGACTTATGTATAGCGTAGTGATGCCACGGCAACGTGCAATATCTCATTGCCGCGAGACGCGCTTCCAATTTTAAATGTGGAGTGACCGTGGCCAATTTCACGACCTATGCAGCCAAACCCACGATAAGAACATGCCACATCACCTCGCGTGCATGAGTCCCTAGGCGAAAACGAAAAGTTACATGCTCTAAGTTAAGACCTTGATGCGTTTGTTTGCCTTGCAAGTGGTATAAAATCATGAAATCCGCCAATGCAGGATGTCCGTGCGTCGTGCGATTTTTGGAAGCAAATGCCAGCATAGCACAGAAACTAGCGTTGATGGAGCTGCCGGTGCGGCCCCTGAAAGCAAATTGCGGTGCAAACTCAGTCATGGTCTCGATGTACATGTTTTCCGCAATCGCCAAAAGTGCTTGTCGGAACTTGCAAGAAACGTCAAGCGTGAAGTTTACCCCTTGGACTTAGCTCACAGCGCAGGTTTGTATTTGCTGGTTTCTAACGCCCGATTGTTATCTGGGTCACTTTCTGGCCCATCTTACGTTTGCAAAAAATCATGCGCTGCGGCGTATCTCAGTATCAAAGCTCAAGTCACATTGCGTTTTATTATCAATTTGCATTCGTTGTGTGAACCAAGGCGGGCGTTGATGATCCCGCGACAACCATGAGTAAGATAATCAAACTGAGCTTTTTTGTTCTTCGGCGTCGCGTAGCTCGAACGGCAGGAGGTCTTTCGAGCTACCTTGCAAGAAAAAAGATGCGGTAGTACACAGATTACGCTGCAGACGGTAGGTGCCCAGAACCAGAGCCACGACAACCTCAGGCAGTGTGACGTCGGTTCAGGCCATAGAAACACTGCATCGTCACACCGTCTCAGACAAGTCTCTGGGCGAATTCGTCAACGGTACGTCGCCGCACTCGAATGGCGCCAACTCGCTAGCACTGGGCCCGGGCCCTAGCCACGTTGACTGGACATCGACTTCGAGGCGAAAGCTGACGCATGGCTCGTGCCCACTACGTGGAAAAGGACCATCAGAAAATTCCTTATGGTCTATCACTGTCATGGTCTGTCGTATTGTGGAATAGTAATGGTTTGATGGCCTTATTGTTTTACGGTGTGATGGTTTTGATTGTTTGTTGATCGGATGGTTTGATGGTTTGATGGTCTGATGGACGATCGTATTATGGGGCACCTGACGGCATAAAGGTTGGATGGTCTGTTGGTCTAATGGTCGCTCTGAATTTATAATCTCACATATGTACCGGCAGAAGAAAAATATCAGATTAAAGACAAATATAAACTTTACATTTAGCCCATTATTATTTTAAAAAGCAGTATCTGAAGCGTTAGGATATTTTCCAAAATCCCGTGCAAACCTAAAAACAAAGTTGCACGCTGTCGCACAGGGTCGTCGTGCGACAGCGTGCAATACACTAAGAATCGTCGGACCGAGAATGCGGTAAGCCTCGTATTACCGAAATCGCAGCTTTGTAAACGTATGTTGTTGTTGTTTTTTTCTCGCAAACGTTTAAGCCACAGCAGACATCCGCGTAGGAAATTATTTTTCTATCAGGCAAAGTGTGCTTTTGAGGAACATTTTCTGCCACTTAGATTCCAAACAAGATTTACTTAACATACAAAGCAGACGAACAGATTGTTTCACAAACGGACTGTACCAAATCTTAAAACCACGCTATGGTCGCAAAATTATACCTGAATCTATCAGAAGGTCTCTTTGTGGCCTTTAGACAATCCTAGGATAATTGTTAGGGCGGATTATTATGAATTTAACACTCCATTATCGAGCCATGCCGCTGTTAGCTTTCCGCGCCGAATGTCATTCACGCAAGCGCGACGGCGTGAGACCCTTGGCGCCTTTTCTCGGGCACCACTAGAACCTTCCAAAATCTGTGAAAGGAAACAAGAATTACAAATAAGTCGAGAGGAAACCATTGTAGGTGCAATAAACATATAATTAAAAACCGCGCAAAAAATTACAAGGTCAAGTAGAAGAAGGGGCACAGACACAGCGCTGTGTATGGGTCCCTTCTTCTACTTCTGCCCTTGTGTTCGTTTGCGCTGCTTTAATTATATGTTTACTATGAACCACCAACTAGCCCACCTCCAAACATTACTGCATTATTAGCGTTTTATAAGACGCTGAAAGTGGTGCACACTGTGTTTTGGTGTGTTTTGGTGCTTAGATATTAGTATTAGTAGGCATCTTACCTTGCCGATGGGTATCAGCAGTCCACACTAACCTCCAGTGTATGATCAAACTCCCCTTAGATGGTTTTCTCATCCATCATTTCGACATCTAGAATCTAAAAAAAAAATACAGCCCACTTTCTTAGACGTCCAGAGATAGCACTACTCAAATCAACGTGTTAAATTTAATGTAGCTTCAAAATCAAAAAATGAACGGTACATTTTTTATTATAATATATAATTCTTTCACCGAGAGCCCATTCCATCAGTTCTCGATTTTTTCCTTAGTCTAATTGCCAAAAACATAACTTGCATTTCTGTTTCTCCCTTGCCCCAGGAAGCAGGTCTTGACGCTAGTTTTTTTGCGTCGGTTTCGTGTTAGGCGTTTTGTCTCGCGTCTGTGCTCCTTGTCAGATCAAGCTCCAGTCTCTAGCACTTTAGTGTTCAGTTTGGTCAAGTGGCGACTTTTGCTGACCTCAGTGCTGTTGCTGTACGATCACGCCGTCTCGTGATCCTACGTCAAGTGCCGCCACTGACTCCCGATGCGGTTAAGTGGCAGAGATGGCTGAGATGCCAAAGTTAGAAAAGATTGCTGTCATCAAATCACTTCTTCTTGTAATCCTCAAATTTTGCTGGTAGTTTTCTGCACCAATGTAGCAAGTTCAGGCGTGCGTTAGCTAACGTGGATGTGCCTTTTGCTAAGCGCCATTGACTTGATGGCTGGAGACAACATGCGTTTGCTATCCAAGCCACTATCATTACGCAATGACAATTTCTTCCGAGTGCTGCAACCACCGTAATTTGTGTGAGTTCTGTGTGGTAAAGTAATGTCAGGTGATGCTTGGTGTCCAGTACCATAAAGGTACCAACAATTTCATTTTTTCAAGTTTCTCCGTGACACTTTTCTTAAAAAGTGGAAATTGTGTACGAACTGTCCCTCGTGGAGTGGATGCAAATTATCCAAGCAGCATCGAAATTCGGCAGGCATCCGCCAGTGGCTGGCGACAGTCTTTTGGTCAATGGCCAAAGAGTAGCCATTCATCGTCCAATGCTTGGCCGATGGCTGATGACCAGTTGCCGTTGACCAATCGCCGGAGAAAAGCCAGTCATCAGACAATGGATGGCCACTGTCTTTCCACTATCCAAAGGACCATTTCCAGCCATTGACCAATGATTGGCCAAATTTGGGCTGCCTGAGTAATGGTGTAAGTAAATTGTTATTGTCTTTCGACTATGAAAGTCATCAAATCGACTGCCGTTGCAGTGTCCCTCACGTGCTATGTCATTCCCAGTGCAGAAGGATATGTCGTGGTTACTTCCCGTTCTGGTCTTTTTTGGTCGTGGAACTAGTGATGAAGGCGTGGTGGCTGATTTCCTATTGTTAATTTCTTAGAATCATGTTATTTGCGGCAATTGAACGGTGCCCAGTGCTTAGGATTCAAGCGTTTACTATTTGACGCGGATTTAGTAAGAATCAAAAATATTGCATTAACATTAACTTACATTTGTTGAATCGAAAACAACTTCTATTTCAAAACATTCACGTCCGACTCCTTTCGGACATTCAGTCGTAGCCTGTTATTTCCAAATGTCAAAAAAATCCTCAAGGCTGACCAGAGTACAGTTCGGTCATATGCATTAAGTGGAAATATTAGCCATGGGTCAAATGATGCAGTATAGATTGAATCTGCATCCTGTGCGTTGTCACCATGCGAGTCTCGAAACCTGCAGGCTGGGTTGGCTAATTATTAGACAGCGGGAAATTAGGTTACGATCAAATTTCATTTTATGTTACTGAATTAGGAAAGCACCTTCGCCTAGTGCAATACAACTGTTCACTTTGTATCGTGGATGTGCATTAAACAAATGCTTGCCACTGTAACGCCCATCAATATAAAACCAACAAGAATTAGCTCTCTGCCTTTTGCAGTGTCATCTTTCAATGGAACCGCCACAGAGCTTCAACCTGCTCAGTCATCAATTTTGTTCGCTACACGAGGCTGACGAAAATGTTAATTTCATAATTTTCAACGCACCATTTACTAGAGGCTTCTTGCCTAGGATGCGTTCAAGGTTCTGCACAAGATTCGCGTGAGACAACTATGATGGAAAAAAGGTATATCTAATTGGGAATTCATATGTGTCCTAAATGTTATGTTAAACAACACGATAATCTGGTGTGCTTGGGGGAGTTAGCAACACATCTGGCTGCCAAAAGAAGGAAAGGGTTTTAAGCTCCGCTTGGTCCAGTTAATTCTTCTTGACCGGCCCCTAGACTGTTTGTGATATGGATGACATCGTCATACAGTATTTCTTGTACCTGCTCCGCTTCCCTTCCTTTCAAGGAAACCCGGTGTGGTGGTCAATAATGTGGGTGCGCGGCATAGTAAGTGATAATCCTGTGCATGTCGATGGTAGCCTAACAAACCTTGCATGACTCAGCGAAGCAGTTGTGGAACTCGTCGAGTACCACGATAAGTTCTTGTCTCTGCTGTTATGAAAGATTTGAGTCGACGTCGATCTCGCAGGGTAGTCTGTTCAGTTCTGGGAATGTGGAGATGCTTCTGCCAGTGCAGAGTTCCTCGGTCATGTCGCAGAAGACTCCGACGTGGCCTACAGCGGTACCTTTCAAACAATGCTGTGGCTCGTTCCGGAAATTCGTAGAGAAAACCATGGCGCGGCCCGTCCTAAAGCATCCTAACACTGGCGGCAACGCCGATTAGTTTCCCTAGTAGCGAGGAGATACTGCCTTATAGTAGCGCTTCTCGATCCGCAAGTGGCCTTGTTGGTACCGGTAACTACAAGGACACATATATAATAATAATAAGTAACATTATTTTCCATTACATTACTTTCGTGACGGAAGGTAACCGACAAAAAAAGAAAAGCTGCACAAATGCAGCAGACAGCAAGCTCATAGATCGGCAAGACCTCAGACCGCGGCTGGAAATGTTTTCTTTTTCTTTTTAATCTTTTGGGTGATGAAGCGGGTTTTCAAAGTGTGAGTTTGCTTTTCCCAGGGTCAATGACGGCGTTATATAAACACAAGAAATGCAATCGCAGGATAATGTCTCATGAAAAGTTTTTAGCGCTATGGATACACCGGAGAGGTTTCGCCATGGATCTCGACGCGTGCGTGCACCCCGCGATCGGCATTATAAAGTTGCCTTCGGCGGTTCTTAATTGTGTCCCATCCTACCGCGTGGTTTCACCACGTGGTTCCACCCATCGCACCGCATAACAGAATAATCTGCACGGGTGTCGATGAGGCGCAGTCATCTCGTGGCCATCCATGACGACGTGGAGGTTGTTACTGGAATTTGCAGATGCGCCGTTGTTAGAATCCGGGCTCCCCGGCGACCTTGTAGACTTTTTTACTTCGTCTGTTTTTGTCAGTGAACAACTCCAGGCGTCGCCGCACCTAGTTTACCAGTCGAGACAGGGAGACAGACTGCCCCGGCGAGAATCGCCGAAAAGTGAAAAGTGCTCGTCAAGGTGATGGGGATCGAAAGCTTAAGGGTAGTTTCGGCACCGGGTACTGAGACCGTCGAATGTAGTTTTCAATATCCCCTGGTCGCTCACCGAGACGTGGTTGTGGGTCGTTCGGTGCGAACCTCGCAGGCCCATCTCGTCGGAACGAGCATCTCCGTTAAACGTGGTCGGCCTCGTGGCACTGGTAGCAGAGTGATCGTCGGTCATCCGCTCGCCCACACGTCAGTCTTCCTCGATGAATGTTGCCTAGCGCGGACGTAAACTGGTTGTTCCTGACGTCGGGAATACTGCGGCGTCGGGGTGTCCCGTCGAGCTGGCTTCGCGGTACTATATGTAGTCATGAGACGGCTCAGAATAAAGCCACAAAATATTGTAAGATAGATTTTCGCATAAAAAGCGCGAAAAAGCCTACAACCAATTTTCTTTTCAATCCTTAACGAGCCAACGCGCATTAGGTAAATGTCTGCAACATGCAATAACATGGGCATTTATCACTATGTTGAAACAAAATCGTATCGCAAGTTATTTCGTTGACAAAATAGAACAACATTTTCCAACCACAAAACCGTAAACAGAGGTCCCCACGTTTCAAAGCCTACTTGGCTCCTTCTTCAGGGGTAACTATAGGTCGTATGGGGCAGTCCTGGCTGCAACCTCTTCGTGGTTGAAGCGTGGCGCTTCTGGGCGGGCGCGAGCTTGGCGACGCCAAGTTCGCGCCCACACACACCAGAGGTCATCAGGAGCAACGCTGCCCTGCCCCATTGCTCGCATCAGTGTCCCTTACGTGAAAGAAACCAGCGAAACACTCGCACTCATTTTACGAAAAGAGGCATTCAAGTGGCCCACAAACCAGAGTCCAGACTGGGACGGTTAATGCCAAGACCAAAGACCAACTACCAAGCGAAAGAGCACAGGGCGTGGTATAAAGATCCCATGCAAAGAGTGCCCAACCACCAACATCGGCGAGACAAAGAACTTTCACGAAAGATTGCGCCAGCAAAAGAACGACGTGCGTAATTTCGACCTTGAATGCAGCGCAGTTGTTGAACAATGCGAAGCGCGTCACCATCCGATTGAATTGTCTCATTCGCACGTGATTGACACTAAGCAAATTTCCAAAAAAGAATTTTCTTGAAATTTTAGCACATCCGACAGACGTCGAAGAGCCAGACAGATCCCTAGGTGCCTTCCCGTCTGTGTACTCGCAAGGTCTACCTCACGTTACAAGAACAGTGACCAAAACACGGCCTACTTAAAAAACAGGACAAAATATTTATTTTTTCATTTACAAAGACGAAGAGATTGAAGCTGTGACTGCCCCATACGACTTATAGTCACCCCTGAAGAAGGAGCCAAGTAGGCTTTGAAACGTCGGGACGTCTCTTTACGGTTTTCTGGTTGGAGAATTCTGTGTAGCGTTAGCCTTTTAACCCATCCAGATAGATGTCTGTCGAAGATGTTTACCTTCAAATATTTCGTTTACAGTGCAGGTGGACTATTAAACACACTATACCACACTAGATCTCTTACTTTATAACAAAGAAAAAGAACGGTGCGCTGACGGAGCAGGGGAGAAAACGGGAAGAAACACAAGGGCTTGTGCTTTTCTGTTGCCTCTATTTGTCGTCGAACTGTGTGCATTGCCATAAAGCAACACACAGAATGAGCATTGTTGCGCTGCGCAGTGTAGGTTATGCAGCAGTACGGCCGTATTAAACATAGTCCAAAATATAGTTTAAAAACTCTAATACAGGAGTGATTCCATTGAGTGCTGCTTGATATTTGTTCGCGTAGTATGTCCATACATGCAAAGAAGTTAACATTTTATGTTATCTATTTGCTATTTCCCGGATACTACATCTTCACACCCTCAGTCAACGAAATCCATGGAACTTGTATAACACGCAACAGAACATCCGCTACTGCACCACCATATATATATAACTTTTGTATAATATGGCATCATAAATTCACTATGTACGAACGGTGGCTGCAAGTTCACCGTTACAGTAAATTCAGTGACAACGTTTAGCATTATCAAGAGTCAATTGTTATTGCCACGACTGACACTGCCAAGTAAAACTGCTAGATTGACAAACTTTCATGACTATCTAAAAGTAATAAAAGGAGTAAGTAATATAAAATAATAGTACAACGAAATAAACTGGCGAAAAACATTTGCTTTCGTTCATCTAGGTCAATATATTTCAAAAGATTGCTGGATTACTCTTACCGAGAAAAATTTTCAAATATTTCTATACTTTCCGGTAAAATGTTACTTTTCTCTGTCTTTAGAGCGCAGCTCTTGGCGCCTCTTTCCGGCTTGGAGTGGCGTCAATGTCGGCGTCGCCGTCGCCGTTGCCGTCACCGTCGCCGTCGGCGTAACCGCGCGGTGCATTATGTGTAAATTTCCCCGCTAAATTTAGCGGAAAATCTTCCCGCTAAGTGTAGCGGAAAATTTTCTCTGCTAAATTTAGCGGAAACATTTCCCCACTAAATTTAGCTGAAAAACTTCCCCACTAAATTTAGCGAAAATAATTGCCCGCAAAATTTAGCGAAAAATTTTCCCTGGCGGAAAAATTACCTCGCTAAATATAGCTGGGAAATTTTTCTGCTAAATTTTGGCGGGGAAAGTTTCCCGCTAAATTAAGCGGAAAACCTCTCCGCCTAATTTAGAGGAAAATTTTCCCCTGAATGGGAGGCGAGCAGGAGAGGAGGAGGGGCATAGCCTCCTCTCTGTAACTTCCCCTCCTCCTCCTCAAGAGCTGCGCTCTAATTCGGCGTTGCACGGGATTGTAAACGTCTTTCATTTTTATTTTTTTATTTTTTTTTATTTTGCCATTTTATTTTTTTAGAAATGTTGCATCCCTAACTAATGGGAAGCTGGCGGCGGTCGTCTCGTGCCATTGCGGCATAGGTCACCCTCGGTTCGTCAGATGCCGCTTCACTCGCAGAGGTCGCCAGTATAAATGCGCGTTGAACTTTTTGCCGAAAAACCTCGGCCACCGAAATGAAAGCCGGGCGACTTGTGGTAGATAGTAGGTTCCTGAGGCAATCCTGGAAAACTCCGTCGACGTTGTTACCGATGCCTGGGAGCGCTGGCATCGAAGTTGCAGCTGGACAACTTGAGCGTGGAAACGCCAAAGAGCCATTGCTAGCATTCAGCTCGGGCCTACAGGGCTCATATAAGGTTGAGATCCCCGGAGGCGAACCCTTCGACTCTTTTAGGAGAGTTTCAGACAAGGCCGCCGAAGATAACGTCCCTCACAGCCCCCATGAGGATTCTCAGCTTCTTCTCTCTCTAGTCTGAGGGTCGGCGCGAGCGCTAAGGCGCAAAATGTCTTCCATAAAGGCGGTGACGCTCTCGTCGGGGCCCTGTGTCTTGAACCGATGAAGGTCTTCAGATCTCTCGTCAATATTGGTTGACGAACGTGGCTTAAGCTTGGTCTGGCGAGCTTCCCACGACGTCAAAGAGGATTCGTGGTTCACAGACCAGTGCCTCATAATGGAATAAAACATTACAAAAAGGTAGACAAACTAAACAGGACAGAGCGCTGACTCGCGACTAAAGCTTCTTTGCTCAAAGAAAAAGAGAAAGCAAAAGCCGTTCTATTATGTTATGTACAATGATTAGCAACTAGCCCAGCTGCTTCATTGCTTCATTGCAGCAAGTACAGGTTCGGCAGGCACTGGTCGTCTGTACCCCCATTGTGGTGGGCGGCAAGTCGTATCAATCCACTCATTGACGTCCTCGTACACCTCGCCATGGAAGGGCGTCGGTGTGCGAGGAGAGACGGACCTGTAGATAACGGTAGGAGCGGCCGAGGTCTGCTGCATCGCGTTGGTCATCGTTTGGTTTGCCAGAAGTTTTGTTTTTGCTGACATAGCAATTACTTGGTGAACAAAATCTGGACAATATGTCGGCCGAATGACATCTCTAATCAAACCATTCCTTCCCCCTCCCTCCCTCCCCCCCCCCCCCCCCCAGCCTGCCCTATAAATCCGCCCCTGTTGGGACTCGCCCCTCTTGCGGTTTTCTCACGGGCTGGAGATCAGACTTGGTTCACACGTCTCACTCGGGGTGTGAGAGAAGAGGGCATACGGTAAAATACCCAGCTCCTCTAACAAATAACAGGATGGCAACCGAGCATGGCCTGAAACTTTGCAGAAAAGCAAAAATCGTTAAAAGAAAAGACTGGACTGAGCATTCGTGACAATATTACCGAGCTTACAAAAGAGCCTTTATACCATACCAGTCGAAGTTTACATTGCCTTGGTGGCAAGCTCTTAGAATTACTTCCCTCCTTCGGTGTTTCGACGACTGTTGTGGACGAACCAAACGAAAAATGATAGGGGACCCTTTTCTGGGTATGAGCCGCAACACCATTGCTTCTTCAAAGTGCACGTCTACGACAGAGCAATTTATGGTGAATTCGGGTGGTCGCCTCTCTCCTCTGACCTTGATTCAGCAGAGCGCCCCTCCTCGCCGCCACGAGCTACTAGGGATCCTTTTAGCCGATCACAACTGCTGGCTTCAGAGCGCTCTGATATTCTCAGACCAGTCACGGTAGTGAAACTTCATAACATTAAAAATGCATTAAAAGAAGAAAAAGATTTTACAGCGTACAGTGGACAATTGAGCAAAATTTACACTCGCAACGTGATGAAATAACGGTTGTGACGTAAATTGTTTTACGCATCGGCATGTAAAAAGAAAAGAAAACAGCAATATGCGAAATGCTTTTTGGAGAACGGAACGAAAGCCAATGCTTGGAAAGAGTTGTCAACTCATCGCGTTTTCGACAGTGAACGCGCTGCGATAGCGGTCATGCGTACGGCAGAACAGGCAAATATAAAATGCGTTAATAAACCGCATTTTTCACGGCGAAATTTCGTGCAAGCAGGATATAGCATATATCGCCATGTGACACAAATGACGGTGCATTATATTCGGCTCTCCCTTTATTTTACGACACAAACTACTTTGAACGCACTTGTACCAAACCTGAAAATTTGTTGAAGCAACCGCGAAACCCGGATAAAACAGCGCAAGCTCTGCGAGCTGTTTCTTTGTCGGTTAGGCTTGGCGGATTCACCGCCGTCAGATGAACTATCTCGTGGAATCACCTGAAATACTTCACACGTCGACTTTTCCTGTTTCGGTCCCAAACGAATGTCGTTTTGTCCGTTGTAATCCTCGCACCATCGAATGCACAAGCACTTTGTAAAACCAGATATCAATTACCGTCATGCCGGACGCCACACACCACAACAGACCACCGCCGGCCATCGTCAGCAAAACCACGTGATCCCCGTCCAAGTACCACGTAACGCCTGCGCCGCCCGCACTCCCACGGCCAGGGTGTCGAACCGAAATGTTTTTCGTTCCGGTTTTCGTTCCGGTTCAGGGAAAACGGTTCAGCTCCGGTTCAACTCCGGAGTGAAAAAATAAAGGTTCAAACCGGTTCGAACCGGTTCGTACTCATATACTACAAAAACAATTGACGACAGCAAAAGATAAACTATGCATATTTTATAAAGTGTTACATATAGAAGCAAAGGCTCACATTACTGTGTGGAACGAACGAGCTAGTGCTGGGGCACCTCGGGACGTGGGTGAAAGCGCAGTTCAATGTCAGGCAGCTGATCTAAGAAGCAGGACGTCGTCATGCATATCCGGGGAAACACGGCACCTCTGAGACGATAGAATAAACTTCAGTGTAGAAAAGGCTCGCTGCACGCTGACCTGGGTCGCAGGCACTCCCGGGGCTACTTGCGCCAATGGGTAGAGTTCTTGATGGCGTTCCTTCTCTCCTCCCAAAACTGTAACACATTAGCGGCCCTTAAAAGCCGCGGCTCCTTCGTCTAAGAATGCTCAGAAGAGCTGTGCACCTGGATGTTTGTGGTTCTGAGGAGAAAACGTTTTGGTCCTTGCAGTCTCTGCTACCAGAGATCGAAGCTGTTTTGCTGTTTTCTTTAGCTGTAACTGTTGATTGAATCCCCCTCCTCTTCCCGGTGCTAGACTTTAATTTCGGACAGATTATTAAGTTCGCTGAGCTATTTTGAAAGCAGATTAGATGCGCCACAGTATGGCAACTAGTGCAGGTTCTAAAATATCCATCGGCCTTTGTATCGCTCTCTTATCCGATCAGTTGTACAATGAAATCTAGGCGTTTAAAGGGATGGCGAACCGAAATTTGGATTTCAGAAAAACAATCCAGGAGATGTAGGCGGGACGCCACTGATCCCTACAACACTACTCGTAAGGCGATATCTCGAATGGACGTGCCGTATTTTTGGAAATAGAGGTCGAGATTGAACAAGGCCGACGAGGCGCGTGACGTCCAGATGCCTGAGTTTCCTCCTCTTCTTCGCTTCGCTCCATCAAGGCGGCGAAGGTGGAGAAGACGCGGAGGCCCGTACCCTCTCCCTTCTCGGAGAAACATGACCTCAACAAACCTGTCAAAATGCGCCTCTTTTTCTTGAAAAATACGGTCATCCGTTTGAAGATATCGCTGTATGAGTGATGTTTTTTGGTGTTTGTAGCATCCTGACTGCACGCTTTTGCCGCATGTTTTGAGAAATCCAGATTTCGGTTCATCATCCCTTTAAAGAAACAAGTGCACACAGCTCTTACAAAAATTAAAGGCAAGAAACGCCAAACAAAGATTAAACTGAACGGGAAAAAAAAAAATCAAGGTCAAAAAGAGGTGAAAAACCAATCCAGCCCAACTCATTGTTTTGCCACCTAACAGGCCTCATTCATTGGTCACTTGCTGACGTACGACTTGGGCAGGTATTTTCTTTGATAAGCCATTTCCGGTCCCCAAGAAAAGGTCAGGACTAGGTACGGTGGCAATTTGCCAAGAGAAGCGCATACAGACCCGAAATCTGAAAGCCAGGTTCTCGGAGACGAACTTTAACTTTAAATTATGAAGAAGACCGTTGTGAGGAAACCGGATACTGGAACATTGCAAAGCTTTCCGCTACCAATTTTTTGCGCTTTTTGACTTCCTCGCAGAGAATGAAACACCGCAAAAAGATTTGATTCTGTTTAGCCCAGGAACGAACAAATAATTATTCGGTCCAGTTCAACTCCGGTTAGCGCAGAAAATAATCTGTTTCGCCCAATTGTTTAGTGGTTTACTGTTCGGGTTACTATGTTTTTCGCCACCTTTTCACGCAGCCTGACTTCGCGTAGGAACCGAAAGTACCGCATAGTAACCTCGCCGCTCTGGTAGCGGAGAAAATCATTTCGTTCCGGGTCAACTCCGGTTCGCGTGGAAATAACGGTTTTCTGGTTTTCGGTTCTACGTGTTCGGGCTCAGTTCAATACCCTGCCCACGGCCACTGCGACGGAGTGCTAGGAGAGGCGCTCCGAGAGGAGAGGCAGCTCCTCGAAATGGACCAGGCCGATCAGGCCACCGGCACTTTTTAGCGTGCGGAGGCATCTGCTTGCTCGAGGCCTATGTCCCGCGGCCTTGGCGTCGGCCAACGTTTATAGATACTTCTCCAGTTCCGTATCTCCTCGGCGCGCCTGTGGGGAGGAGGCGGCCCGGCGCGGTCCCTGCCACCGCAGCGCTGCGGTCGACGGTTGCGCCATCAGGACGATCGCCGCTCCCTTGCGCGCAATGTTCAGCACGCCTACCGCAGCCCGGGATCTCGGCTGATTTCGCGAGTAACGCGCCTATTATTTTAATTTCGGTCGTTTTTGAACAGAAGGTAACTTGCAAATGATGTAACACCGAAAATAATACGTACGTGCAAGCGGTTCAGCCTTGACCTGCAGCGGTTGTACTTCTCGTCGTCAATAAAAACGAGCGAGACGAGGATCGTTCGCGCGGTCGGTAGGAATTTATTCCATATATTCACAGAACGCACGTAGCGATTTAATGTCGCGAAAAAAAAAAAAAAAAAGCTGCGCGTCGCCGATCGCGCCGTCCTGGACATTTTTTTTTCTTTTTTGTCTTACAAGAATATATTGATCTTACCTATGCTATTTTTAGAAAGATTTTGCTCAACTTGCCAATTTAGTAAAGCATCTACAAGAAACTGCTCATTCACAACACATTACACAAGCCGTAACACAATCAATTTTATTTTGCTAACTCGCAAAAAATAAAAAAAGGGCTTCAAATCACGCGCAAAACAAAGCCTGTTACAGTTAAAGCTCCACTATACAAGCTTGGCCTATTTTCCTTTCTCTTTGGGCCCTTATGGCACTATCGAGTTTCTTGGCACTTTTTTGCGTGCGAAAAAGTGCATACGTCGCTGTTCACGAATCGACTTGGTTTGTGATACGACGTGTATCACAAACCGTCGAAAGCAATCACACACTCGAAGGGCAGAAAACCAACAGATCACGTAAAAAACAGCGCGAACAGCGAGCGAAAAATGCAAGCCCAACCACGTAACCGGAGCTGGCCTGGCCGGCACACACGCGCAAGCTTTCGATCGCAGCGCCCTGCAGTCCTCTAGATCGCGCCCACTGGAGGCAGTTCGGGAACTGAGAAGCATCTATAAACGTTGGCGTCGGCGTCGTAGTCCGCACTCGCACTACGCACGCGCAACTCTCCTCCTTCCTCTCTCCAACAGCTGCGCGTTACTCTCTCCGCTCGCTCTCTACTCAGCTGCGTGCACTGCGCGTGCGTTCTGCTTCTCCTCACACCGCGCGCGCACGCGCAACTCTCCTCCTCTAGTCTCCTCTCCTTCAAGTGTGAAAAAAATAAACGGCGAGCGTTCCAAGTTTCTCTGCCGCGAGCCGCGACGAAGGCTCGCGTAGGGGGTAACGCTAGGGCAGTCGGTGGCGCCATCTCTCGACGTCAGCACGCAACTGACTCTTTCCTCGGAACCAACACGATGCTCTGCATCACCCCATGGTTCCCTCGAAGATGGTGTAATTTTTTCCACCACTCGATCTCGCGCGTTCCAGAGCGCCGAGGATGCCGGCAGGAAACGAATAAAGAATTCTGCCATGAGAGCAGCGTAGAATCATCTATACCTGCTCACTAGTTGTACCGCAGAAAAAGCTACAGCGAGCATTTTGTTTTCTGGCACACCTCGGCGGCACAAGCCTGTGCACCAAGGGCAGCTGCCAACGCTATGAGCTCGCGCTTCTAGCTTCGCTGCGGTACAACATAAGGTGAAACGGAGTATAGCACGGCACGGGAAGTACTAGATTCAAGGTAGCTCTTTATGCGCCCTCACAACAAACGCAAGCCTCCGGTCATTTGGACGAAGCAACGCCATGACTGAACAGTTTCAAGCAGGACTTATGCCATTTTCGTAGCTAAAATATGTATCCAGAGACATCGCACACTCTTCACTGCAGACTTCAAAAACTTGGATGGTCTCCGAGAGCGCATAAACGTCGCGTTAAATCAGAATCAGAGATGTCTGAATCAACTGAGGTCCGAGCAATGCAGGGCCGATTCTGTCTCCTTTGTGGTAATATCTCCGCCTTGCCAAGGACACGAGCACAAAAATTCCGTCCCTCTGTATTTCCATGTTATACCTACAGGAGACACAACGCTGAACTTGAAATCACTTTCGACCGGCGTCGGATTACGGCTCCCCTTCTAAAATCAGCTCGTTCGGGCCAACGACAACGAAAAACGTATCCGACCAGCTCCGGGCCAGCTGGGGAGCTGGGGTCAGCATGGCCTTGGCGCTGTCACCATGCCGGTGACATCACGTATCTGGTCATTTTCCGAGAAGTCTCACTTGTGTACAATGGAGGTGGCCTTGAGGGCGGGGGTAAGCGGGGGGGGGGGGGGGGATCACTTCCTCTGCGAACTGGGTTCCCTGTTGATCGCTCTATGCTCCCCTTACTCTCGTCGGGCCGCGTGCCCGCGCACCCCAACGACATTACCTGAAAGGGACGGTAGCATTATGGTTTTCATACAGCTACTATATTGCTGCACGTTTTGGTTCATAAATGCCTCTCAATGTCGGGAAAGGCCGAATTTGTTTTTAACTGTTTATTCGGCTGTAAAAGTTTATAAACACTAATGTAACTTTCTTTTTCCGAAGCAAGATTAAAAATATTTTATTGGATCAAATCACATCTCGTTCATTTGGTGTGAGAGCAAATTAAGAGAATAACATCAAGCTAACAGTTGCAGCCAACGTGCAAATCTACACTACAAAGCTTTATATTCAATTCTAAAATTCCAAATTCGTTTTATTCAGACAAACGTCTCCTTAAAGTCATATCCTTGACCAGGGGCTTCTCCTTATTGTAATGTTAGCTCACAGTTAAAAAAAAAGTTTAAATAAATTTATTCGCTAGGCAGTAGGTTTTTATAATAAAAATGAACTGAACACGATGATGGTCATGTTTCTTATGTGGTGTCTGCTCTCAACATGTCCAACCGAATTATCAATAATCGTATATTTTATGATCAGGCGCCTGAAAACGTCTGAACGATTATAACTGCTATCCTCGGACAGATGATTTAATAAAACAGTTAACTATATACTTAAAAGTAAATATTTAACAAATATATGTCTGGTTGGAGTAATTAATTCATTAAAAAGTTCAAAACACAAGCTAAGCCATTCTATAGAGACCCTTACATTTCGAAGTCATTTCGGCCACTTCTTCAGGGGGCGATCTACGGCCATGGCCGTCGACACTGCTCCCTCAACGGCCACAGCTGTACTTATCCCTGAAGATAAGGCCGAATTGACTCTAGGAAACCTAGGGTCTCTATAGAAGACCCTGGTTGGCGTTTGAACTTTTTAATGTTTAACTATATACTAAAGCAAAATGAATAGCTCGACCTGTTGGTTTATAGTTTTGAAATGTAAAAAGGCGCACTCGCTAAATGTTGTCTATTCTGAAAGTACATGCCTATGTGGTGCCGCTTTTGCCTTATATATTCAAATTCTTTC
>JAZHYW010064785.1:0-56856 GCA_037355805.1 Ixodes ricinus | reverse complement strand
AGCCTGGCTGGATTCACAAATAAAGTGGGTCAACCCTACAAGTTGTACTACAAAAAAGTAAGTAGCTTTGAAAAGAGGGTAAATAATGTAAAAAAACAGAAAAAGAGACATCCTGGTTTATAAGAGATGATAAGTGTGCAGCAACGAACAAGGATGCTTGCGGCAATAACACCTTCACTTATTATCACATCTCTTTTAGTGGATTTTAGGGTAGACGGAGCGTTGCCTCGTGATGTGACATTAGGAAAATGGTCGTAGTCACTATAACCGGGAAGGACATTGTTAATTCTTGTCTGTGCACTTACCACCTCGAGCTTCTCGAAGAGGCACACAATCACTTGGTGTCCTCCTCTCCCCGTCTTCGATCGCAAAGAAAAAACAAAGGGACTAAAAAAGCGGATATAACTTGCCCCCCCCCCCCGTTTCTTTTTTTTTTTTAAGAAATGTTTATTTGAATTTTTCGACATTGTTGTTAGAGTCTAAAAAAACAGATTCAGGGGCTAGGTGTTGCAAACAAAGGCTTTGCGGAAGTGAAGAGTGCCAAGGCTCCATTTGCGCTGGTCAATTCGCGCGACAGTGTCACTGCGTTCGACTTAACCAAAATAAAAACAACCCTTTCTTTAGAAGAGGGGGGGGGGTTCGTCCTGAAAAGAAATGTAACGGATTACAAGGAATCCGTTACGTGAAAAATGTAAGGGAATTACTTTAAATTACTCCAGGAAATATGTAATTATTCCGTTACAAAATTACCGATAAATGTAAGGGATTACAAGTAATTTCGTTACTTGTAACGGATTACGTACAAGTCTGGTTTGGAGCGCGTCGCAAGCCTTTATGGGGTTGGAGAATGAAGGTGACTAACACTCACAAAAAAAGTGTGGTGTGCACATCAACAACAGTTTTTTTTTTCATTTTATTTTTGCACTTAAGGTACACACCAAATGCAATCGAGCAGTAGCGGCATTAGAAAAGGCTTCGTACGCTCACTCCAGCTGCCACCTGGAAGCAATGAATATTGCTATTTTTTGTTTCAGTTAGAAGTTGTTCATTTACACACGCCTTAGAGTGAGCGCAGCCGACGATACGTGCAGGCGAAACTAATTATAGAGCGTCAAACGCCCAACGTGATGGGTTTCGTCTAGGTTCTGTAAGTCTTCTAATATAGGCTAAACCAATCATGTACAAGAACGACCCAGTGACTCGCGCTTTTAGTGTGTGTATTCGTGGTTGTGCTTGTCCCTTTGACTACTGCGCTAACACACATGGTAAAGCGAAGTTTGGTCTTCCCTTCCTCAAAACGAACCTTGTTGCATGAGTCCAGAGAATTGGTGTCCTCCTCTCCCCTTTGTGTTACATCTAAGCCTTACGACACCAGTCTGTTATGCTTTCAGCAGAGCTCGGTATTTTGTCGCGTATTCTCTATTTGCTTGCCACGATTAAGCAACTGAATTCCGTAACAACGGCTGCAATCTTGAATGGAGAAGCGCAGCTGGCACACGTCAAAGCATTGAGCAAGTGAGCAAAATTATTTATAAAAATACACTTGTTTCTTATATTTTACCTATCCGGACAGAGACGAAACCCAACTGTTCCTTCGTTCTATTTTTTCGAGTGCAATTTTTTTTTCTTTAGATCTCCCAAGCAAGATTCAATTAGAGCCACCAGTCGCTCCTACTCGAATGCGGACATTTCGGGCACATTCGTCGGCGGGCTTTGTCCGGCCCGCAGAAACTTGTGCCGACCCCAAACTTCCCCTAAAACCCTAATCCCGTTACCGTCGGCCAACCGGGAATTCCAAGCTCGGACAAAATTCAGCTCAGGTCGGTGGCTCACCGTACGCAGTGCAATCGAAAGGCCTTTTGTTCGAAGTTTTCAGGGGTTCACCCTAACCCCGCTGCTATTCTTCTTTTTAACTTCATTTCTATTTTTGTCACGTGACACTTTAGGACCTAACTCATGCGATTGTGCGCATGCGCAGTATTTTTAGTCTGGGCCCAGTGCGGTCGGCCTATCTTTGAAATTTTGTGAAACGTATGAGCGTCATGTGTTACATCGTTTTATTTTAAATTCTTTCGTACAACCTTGTAACGTTCAATTCTTTTTTTTTTTAGAATACACAAATAAATGGCACATTCTTTTTTAACCTGTTTGTTTCTCATGTTTGAGGTCTTGCTTATCCAAGTACAACTTTGTGGGAAATCTGGTAATAAGTAATGAACCGCTCTTGTAAGGCCCAAACTAGATGAGCATTCATTGAGTTAAGGCGCGTTGCACTCTACTAATGCATTTTTTACGTAGACGATTTAGACGCAGGCAACCACCAAGAATATATATATATTTTTTTTGTTTTATTAGATGTTAACGTCTCTTATATTCTGCCTTCAAACCGCCTATCGCAGCAAAAACAAAAATACTTGGCTAAGAAAAATACGCTTGAATATGTTTTCTTTTCATTTAAACCGCGGTTTCAAACATGCACACAGTCGACAGGGTATTTTCCGGTAAAGTAAATATTTTCGGCACTGAGTTCTTAGGGAATTTACAGTACGATTTTGCGAACTTTTATTACATATTTATATAGAGGAAAAGAATACACGATACGGGAACTAGTTTATATATATATATATATATATATATATATATATATATATATATATATTATTTATTTATTTATTTATATATAAACGAGCGATTACCAACGAAATTTAAAAGAAAACAACCTCGTCAAGCCCCATCACCCACAGCCAGAAGAAGCAGCTGCGTTCCTGTGTCAACGAACACTGTTTCAAACCGCGCGAGCGCGGTGTGAGGACAGGATATTTCTGAAGATGGGTGATCTTCATGAATGTAGTAATTGGACACGAACTTCATTAGAAACACTCATAACGACAATTTATACCTTACCAGGCTCTGTCGTGGTTCTTTGTCTACGTTCAACAAGTTCCACTGCACTGCCCTATTTAAAAGAAAATAAAAATATGGGTGCGTCTATTGAACGCACAATGCCCGATAAAGTGTTTATAAACTTAACTACGAATTACGTGAATTTTTGCAAGTTCTGTTGCGTTTATTAGACAAATCTTTTTTTTTCAACAGCGTGGATGCGCCGCATCTGGCCAAATTTGTGTCCTAATTACCATGACCCCACCAGCAAGCTTCACCAAGAATGAAATTACCTAATAATGTACTTTTTCATTTATACATTAGCATGGTATTATCTGCTGTTATAGCGCAATGACTTGGGATATTAAACAAGACTGTGCAAGGTGACTAATATTTCAGTTAAATATTATTTCATGACTAGAAACATATTGACTTAATCAAGCAAATTCCAATAATGTAATTGTAGGGTTTGATGCTCCGAATAAACTACTACCTTACTGATAAATGATATCAAGTTTACAACATAAATTATTTTATTTAGTCCTATAATAAAAAAATTTAGAAGTTACGTGCCAGCTAAACAGATACAGAAAAATCGAATATTCAGTGCCCATATTCGTTCGACTTTTAACGTCATGACGACTAGATTTGCTAAACTATGACTCTCAGGATGGGCCACATCAAATCGTATCTTAAAAACAGTGCGTTAGCTCTACTTATGGGATAGTTCGCGTCCAACTCATTCATACCGTGCTTGCTGTTTAATGGCATCAAATATCTGGTGTCCTATGTCCTTAATTTAGGAGCCAAGACCTCTATCTTAAAGTGGTTTTAAAATAAGCAGGTATATGCAAGGGCACCAAATAACTTGACATCTGGAGCCCTGAAACTTGATTGAAAGAGTCAAAACATTATAGTCACTTCTAATTTGTTTTTGTAAACCCAGAGAGAATCAATGTCTCGCCAATCCCAGGAAGCAAAGTCCGTAAAGTAAACCTCATATAAAATTCATTTTTGGGAGCGGTGAACATTTTCCGGGCAAATTTGCAGGACAGCTTCAAGACGGAAAAAAATTGAAACTGACCGTAGAAATGCCCAAACCAACGTAACCACGCAACCAAACATTTCTTTCGGCCGTGACGATGGAAAATTACGCCTCTCCGCGTGTCTTTGGCCTTCTTACTTTTTTTTTTTTTTTGTGGTGTGGACTCGTGTTTAGAGGAATGTTCGTTTTTATTAGCAACTATTTTGCTCGCGAGTTTAAGAACATCTTTTTATGGTCGTCTGCCACACGGCTTGGTCACAAAGCCCGATCGTTAAGCGCTCTAGCTTCATGTTATGTTTCTTTGATGATGCCGTAAACTGTGTAGAAGTGTGTATACAAAATAAGTTCACGTTTTAGACCAAATAATAAAGCAGCGTTGCCTACGGGCAGACATTTTTTTTTTGCGAGGTGACGTCAATGGATTTGGGGTATCTAAAACGTCGGCACATATTTAGCTGTCCTTTCCTCAATTTATACTCTCACGCGATGATATGAGAGAAATGTTAGAATATTGTTTTCATTAATCATTTATAAGAACGAGCTACATCAGGACGCTACTGATACGTTTCTTTAAACCTTTATATATATACATATATATACATACATACATACATACTGTTGATTAAACTTAATTGATTCATGGTTATATGGTAGTGGTATTACATCGCTTTGTGGCAATATACCGTTGCACTGTGATACCTCATTCGCAGTTAGTGGGGAAATCTGTACGATAAAAGCCAATAATACCAATTATGCAATTTTTATCTTCGCATAAAATGCTAAAATTAATGGCACATGTCAAGCATCTGGTATAGTGTATCTGCATGGTAATGTGCCATGATTACTTTGCAACTACTTTGTGGCGTCACCAAAACGTTCTAGACTGTCGGATAAGGGGGTAGAAAACTGTTTTGAAATTACCAACAACTAAAATCAACCTCGGAAAGCGTGGCGTTCATCCACTTTTACTTACTTTCATTAGAGTTGGATGAAATACAAAATTATGTATTTATTGGCGGGAAGACCTGAGCGGTTGAAGTGGCGATGCTATGATATAAGCAAAACCGCAAGTAGCCTTGCCTCAACACCATGACACCTTCGATATTCTGATCTTGCTTACCTTTTGCTCAGTCTCGTATTTGTCACTATAGAAAACCGAGTAGATCTCGGCTTCCTCTGTTATGCACTGTGAACGCGCCGCACCCTGTTTGTAAATTTGAGGTAAATCCATCAGTTCACAAGATGGGCCATTACGTCATGACCATCAGCCTTCCAAACAAATCAGTAGATGAGGTAAATGATTATAAGGTTGGGCCCATCTGCGTCAACACTAAGGCTTGTGTTTTGTATTCGCCTTCCTTAAAAAGCTATACATTTTTTAATATACTTATATTTTCTAGTAACGTTGTTTGACACTTTGCGGATTCGGATTGAACCAGTTTAACCGTCGTTATGGCAAACATTATAAGGCAACGGATCATTAGTTTTGCTTATTTTGTGCCGGGACGGTGTAGCGGCATTGTGGAAAATATTCAAATATAGTTTAAAGGTATGAATGCTCTATCAAAGATATCATCTGGCAGTTGATGTGACTGTTAGCGGTCGCAGCGACATCTTCCCGCGCTATATCAGCGGTTTTACGTTTGCAGCATCGCAAGCACTGTGTTGTTCCTGGCCGCCACCAACAAGTACCATTACACAGCGTCACGGCCACTAATCCAGCCGTCAAGGTCATCACTGCCCCTGGGCGGCCAGAAGTCACTACCACCACTACGCGCTTTTAAAAGCCATCGACAAGTCAACGACAGCATATGACAGATAGCGGCGGCAGCAGCAACATCTTCCCGTGCTAACTCAGCGGTTTTACGTTTGCAGGTTGGAGCACATTTAGGGTTGGTTCCGCCAGAAAGCGTTTGCAGTGGTTAGAAATTGTGCGTTTAAAAACATTGATTGAAGAACGGCGTCCGGTTGAATCTTGGAGATATGATAATAACTGTATGTTATGTATCGTTGTCAGCAGGACTCCTAATAGTTTCGTATTCTTCTTCTTTCTTGTGACTCCATGAATTACGCGATAAACAAGCAATGTTCCGGAATCCGGAAACCACAGTTTTTACAATATCTTCCGTCACATGGATATTCCGCGTTGCTGGTTATTTCTTCATTAATCTTTAAGAAAACGTATCTTAACGCAATAGCTTTAAAAAGCTCGCGTTGCAGAAAAGCCGGCGTCGGTGCCGTGACGCGAGAAAGCTTGATTGGTTTATAGGGTCATGACGTCGCAGCAACATGACCTCGTGCGGGAATTTTAAACAATCAACGACGCTCAAGTGAAACGTCATGTCACGCTAGTATGAAAATTTTTAAATCATGACCTATGACGCGAATTAAAGGTCGCCACTTGTCTCAAGTGATTTCATTTTCTAAATCAAATCATGTACCTTAAAGAACGATATAAAAAATTTTAGGTGGGATTCGAACCCACGATCCCTCTTTTGCGAGCCAGACACGCTACTGACTAGGCCACGCTAGGCACGCTGGTCGCGTTCCACTCTTGAAGGCGAAGCTTAATCGTTCTCTAAGTTTTTCCTTGGCCTTAAGAAGGCGTACATTTTCCTAGCTTAGCCTTAAAAACAAACTGCACTATGCCACACAATCAACTAACGAAGGAGGCATTTGACAACCCTTAATTAACGCGCTTTAATTGGGGAAACAGCTTTACTTTATTTAAGTGTAGTACGATTTGATATTGTTTGCCGTAAAGCGTGCTTGTCTTGGAGTCGGTCCGTGGCCGTAAAGCGTGCTTTGCCGCATGCCGATCTAAAATGAGAGGAAGCCAAATTGAGCAGTCCAGAGATTTTCACAGTGGCTTCGAGGTTTGCGAGGGTTTCCGTGAGGTTGTAAGGGGCGATATTGAAGTATTGGTGTGTCTGCCTCTTTAATTTATTTTCCTTATATCCATGAGCAATATAACAAAAAACAATAGTGTAACTTCAGAATGACAATAACGAACGAGCGTCTTGCCATCCGGCTTTGTCTTGAACATCACCCCACCCAATATATTATTACCGGATCCCTAACTCACTCCCTCCGCCTTTCCCACAAAAAGTGTTTGAATATAACAAACATGTTACAAAACGACTCCCCCCCCCCCACCCCTCAACAAAGAAAAAAAAACATTTTCGGATTATTTTCGTTACGGGTCTCATTTTGGGTTTGGAGCAGTTTCGTAATCCCTCCTAAATCTAAATTTGTCTCGCGACGTAAACATTGCACTAAATTTGTTTTAGGAGAAGTTCTTTTTTTAACTTGCATGTATTTTCTCCGTTATTAATCATTATTTTTTAGAGCTTTAAAAGCATGTTAACATCGTATATGTATCTGCAGAATGTACTTCCCAAAAGAAGGTAATCTACTTCGACCACTCTTCTGAATCGATGCCGTTTCAAATATTCATAATAAGCCATATAAAATATATAAATTCTATACACGGGAATACAATTGCGTGAAAATGATTTATATTTACAAAAAATAAATAAATCAAGCGCAACACCGTTTTCTTGTAAATGTACTTTCGATGCAGTTTTTTCCAGTATAATCCCTCGCTAGTTCACGTGCCGCTAACAAGGGTTTCAGTAATTATATTTTGTTTGCCTCAACTTTTACAAGGGCAGTGATATTTGCACAATTTTAACTACTTCTAATAAAAGCTCGCTTTCTACGGCAGTTTTCAAACACGTCGCTCGCGCTGAACTTTCGTCTATATTGAGAAATTCGTACATTTGTATTGAAAGCAAATGCTCGATTTTATGAATGTTATATATAATTCCCCATCAATTTGCAGCAGCAAATATTTGCGCTTGAGTCGCACTAGTATGACTGCTGTTGCTGCGTTCCTTGATATATTTGTTTAATAAACGTGTATGTAAATGATTTCTGGCTCTGTCATATTCACTTGTGTACTCGAAATTTTATGGTGCATGATATAACTGAAAGAGAAGCCTCTGAAAGTATAACCTTTTTCATTACCATTTGAATTCTTTCTGATACTGAGAAAATTATGTATTTTGAATTTAATCATTTTTATATGCATTACAACACTTTTCAATACGATTCTTGCAAGGCGACCTAGATATTCATCAGCGAAAAAAAAAGTATGATAATAGGATGATAATGATTCTAGGAATAATGACACATTACCATGGCGTTTCGGTTTTGATGGACTTAATAAACAAAATTCGGAACCGCCTATTTATGCTACACATGTTAAGCCAACCTACCGCGACGAGTTTAATCAGGCCATAATCTTACTCAGATTCGCAGTTTCCCTCAAGGCTGTCAATTTACATTCCTCCGAAAAAATAGAGTAGATGCAGAACCTCGTCGGCTAAAATCAATACGACGAGTCGTCCATTCATGCAAATGAGTAACGGAATTTAAAATATAAAGCAAAAATCGGAACCTTTGTTTAAGAAGATGTACACCTCCCATAATATATTGCGACCTTTTTGTTGGAAGGCGTGCGGGTCACAAGGAAACTAACCTCGCAGGACAAAAAACTTCAAAATATGGGCCGGGATTTAATGGAGAAATTATTCGACGACCTCGAAATTTGCGTCTCCGCTTGACGCAAAAATAAACGGACAATAAACTATCGGACCAGTTTGCTGTCACTTTGGGTGTCGAAGGTATTTCTTCATGCAAATAATTGGTAAACAAGATCACAAATCCATCAGAGCAATTTTTTTCATTCCTTATTTTTTGTACTGAAAAAAAACAACACCAAAGATTTGAAGCATGGTATACAAAAAATTTGCACCTCACTTTCTTTAGGAGTTAAAATAAAATATTAAACACCCTGCCAAAGAAATGCAGCCTTTTTTAAAGCTATGGAGCAAGTCGATATATTCGTTTCTGTGTTTTAGACTATTTCATCAAGAAAAATTCATGAGCGAGCTACTTGACAACTAATTTGTATGCAATCCCGCAAATCCAATTGCTGCAGAGGGTGTTGTAGACGTCCGCCGTAAATATGAAATTCACGCTTTTAGTTTTATTTGCTCTTTATTTGAATAAAATCCTTCTTTGAAAATTTATTTCACAAATAGCATTATCATTTGCCTTATTCATACAAAATATTATTTCGAGACGTTAAAAAAACATATTTTTCCGGTCCGTTTGACTCGCACGGTGATTAAGATTAAAGTCGCGGATCACATTTTCATCAACAATTAAGGAAGACCAGCCGTCTAAATGTTCTTCACCTGATCATTAAAAAGTGTAAGCAACCCCAAATTACACATTATCGTTGAATAATGCGTTCCGTTCTCTTTCATAATTTTCCCCTCGCTTTAAGAATAATTTGAGTGCGAGTCGCCTTCTATTCCAGTCAACTCAGGCACAAGTTTGCGTTTAAAAGGACACTTTAACTCGTTCCCCTTTTTTATACGAAACAAGTGCAGCGGACCCTTCGAACTAGTGGTGATCAAGCGAGCCGCAAATTAGGAAAGAAAGCGACGTAGGCTCTACGGGGACAGCTGTAGAGGCAACAATGATTAGGAAGAAGGCTTCCAACCGGAAGTCGGCCCGACTTACAACTCCAGCGCTCCATTGTGATTGCGGTCACGAACTGCAGCAGTCGGCCACACTGTCCACTCCTTTGTTGTTTTCTTTTGTTTCTTCTTCATGCTGCTGTTTCAGTCGCGTGTGCTATTTTGCGATCGTCAGTCCCAACATGTAGGGTATGCCGAGAAGCACCACTTCCAGGGGCGCTTATTCCAGCCCTCTAAACACAGGTCTGCAATCTTCGCCGAAGTGCACATAAGATCAACAACTGGACGACTCCCTTTTTTCTTTCCCAACTTGGAAAAAATCCCTGACATCCACATCCGTCTTTCTGGCGAATCACGAGTTTTCTCGTATATCTAACTTTGTCTGTTTTCTTGCAAAAACAAAAAAAAAACGACTATTGTTGTACGCGTAACAACCTTGTTTACGATATCGTCCAACAACCTTTAACATCCGAATATGAAAGGAAAAGAAAAGTTTGCACGCATAGGTGGAGAGATAGAAGATGCAATGCTTATTGTTTCTTTATAGGTTGTGGAATTGAAAGGGCAATATTTCAAAAACTAAGGGCAGTGCGGCATCAGCGTTTCAGAAAGAAGAACGTTAGCATACGTTTTGATTTAGTCTCCGCGTAAAAAAGTCAAAGGATCAAGGCTTCTCTAAAGTTTCACGACATTTGGATCGACCGATAATATAAACACTAAACAAACAACAAACAAAAAAACAAAAGCCGTTTTCTTAAAAAAAATCCCAAGTACGCAAATCCTGCGACCAGATTGCTTTGCCCAACCGATATCACAACATAACATAATAAAAAAAATGCAATGTCGTAAACGCAGGAAGAACATGCAACCAGAGCGACATTCAGAGGACGAATCTAGCAGTCGGATATTTCGATAGGGTTGTCATCTTTCCGTCGCGATGACTCCGGACCATTTTTGTCCGACGTCCTGAATCGACTCGAGGTCGCCTCGTAACACAGATGCGCGTCGGCGCCGACGTCGAGACAAGCGCATTGACTGCATCAAGTTGCCGTGTTTTTGGGAGCTCCCGCACGTAATGTCCTGAAAAGAAAATGATCGCCCTTTTTTTTTCTTTTTTAAAGTGGATCATATATCTACCATACTTGAGCGAACTCTGCCCAACGTCTTAAAACGCGTTGGCTCTCGCTTATTTGTTTGTGATTTATCTGTGTCTTCCACGTCGCGTTTTCGCTTTTATTCTGCATCAGTTCTTTCATTCGAGGTTATTTCAATCTTTTTGCATTACTTGGCAGCTGCGTACGGCAGATTATATTACATCCCCCCCCCTCTATTTTGCTCGTTCTTTTTTTTCTTTTTTTCGCATTTATAATGTTTAAAATGAGAAAGTTGATTTTAGTTTGGCGCTGATATTGCTGACCGTGTTCTCTTGAAGTAGAACAAAACACAGTGTAGGTTGTTTTATAGCATATAAATACAGAAGGGACCACTTTGAGTTACGCGTGTCAAAAGAGACCAGGGACACGGCTTGTTTTATGAGCATGTCTTGTACGACTTAATTTTTCATTTGCGTTTTTTTTGGCTCATGTGTTATTCTGCGTTTGCTGCAAAACTGATCGAATGTGTCGCTAAATCACTTGTCGTCTCTTAACAAACAGTAGCTAGGGCGAAATATTTCTGTCAGTTATTTTTAAATTATATGATGTAGTGATTCATTATTCACAAGAAAGCAAATATGTGCAGTTGCTTAGAAGCCATTTAAAACGGGCAGAGAATTGAGATACGTCAATACTGTTTATCACAACATTGCCCGTTGCAAGACAATTCTTATTACTATCGATAAATGCTTTTTACTGAATATTTGTTTAAATGAACAAGAGTAAAATGTTGTTGTACCATAACTTTAGGTTTAGGCTTTTGTGTCTTATGTACTAACGTAAACAAACGGTGCAACATTATTGGGTAGAATAAGTTTTAGTTTTACGCAAGCTTACTGGCACTAGTGGGACCCAAATATTTTCTATAAGCCAAATAAAGTCACTGAACAAGAAGCTTCTTTGTTGGCGCGAAATTTCCTGAATAAAAGTGAGCGCTTACTTTCAGTCAATCCTTCGTGAAACTCCAAGATGAAGTTGTGTAGCCGAATTGTTGGCGTTGTAAACAATGCAGTCCTCGTGGCTTTTTCATCAAGCTTTGCGATTCCCGCGGTGGCAATATTTCAATGCGGCTCATACGATGGACACGGGCACTGGGTGAGCATTTGAATTGGTCTCGTGAAAATCAATACCTTAACGTGCTTTCGGACAGTGGCTCGTGTCTATTCGCTGTGATTGCAGGAATGGCACAACCTTAAGAATGCACTGCACTCAACGCGTACCATGTGCTTTGAAACCTCATCGCATGGCTATGTTTAATATTGGCGGCATATAATCTGCCACATCACGTGGCCTTTTGTTCTGGCTTTGAGGTAGGAGTGAACGTGGCTAATATTTCCTAATGTGTTTCCTAAGACTGTCATTGTATGAAAAAAAGGACACTAACCCGTGTTTCATGAGCTACAAATATCAATGAAACTCTTTAAGCGGCACTTACTGAAACCACAAATATTTTTTTCATCGGACCTTTACCAATGCCAGTCTGATCGAAACGAGTGTCAAACATTACAATCCTTTGTACTCGACGTTACCCTTTGCCTTTGCGACTCGGTGACGCAATACTTTATGCCCCTTTGCTTAGTGCAAGCTACATTTTTCATATTTTCGGACAGAACTGAAGCAATACAGAACATGCTCTAAATTTCATTTCGTTTCATTTTACTTAATTTATTGTACCCTCAAGACCGGAGGGCGTTACAGAGAAGGAGAGCAACAACAAAGGGTTAAACCAACAACAAAATACAAATTTGGCACGCTCAATGACGAAAAGGTGGTATCAATCGAAAATATATTGGTTACTCTAGTCAATGAAGTGATTGGTGATGGCACATTTGAAACGCTCAGGGTCCTGGATGGCAGATATCAACCCGGGACGGTGGTTTCATTCCTGGGATGTAGTTCGAACGAAATATGAATAAAACGTAGTCGTTGGAGAACTTCGTTTGCCCACTTTACGCTAATGATCAAACGTAGAAAAATTATAAAATAAAAGTTTAAACCTTTACGAATGACATAATCAAAGCAACCACTCGCCTATGGGGCTGAAATAATAGACAGTTCTTTGGTGCTCCTCTTCCCACAATGCCGCATTTATTCAACACAAGATATATTCTTACTGTCCAAAATATCGGCCTTGCTCCTACAAAGTAACTTGCCGTTTCTCATTTTTAGTTCGTTTTTTTTTTAATTTTTCTTACTTATTGTTTTTAGATTTTCCCGTATCCACGTTTTCATAATTCTCTTCCCCCTTCTCTACTTTTCGCTCACCGACTCCCCTTCGTTTTGTCTTTTTCTGACTGCCATTGCTGTTTTACAGGTATGATGAGTACTTTGTTTTCGTTCAGCTTGCTTTCTAATGTATATAGTTGTCCCTCCAACACTTCTATCAATAGTTTTTGTTTTTGGCTTTACAGATTTTTATTAAAGAAAGACGTAAACGCTACACTAAGCCCGTTCGTGCAGGTAAATTATATGGTCAAGATGACAGACCACAGAGGGCTAATTGCCAAAATAAGTCAGTTACTTAAACAAAACTGTTAATTAACTTTTTATTATGTGGGAATAAGCCTAGTTTTAATTCGAAACTTGCTGAGCGTCATCCAGAGACCACTTAATCAGTCAATATTTGAGACTTGTAGCACATGGGAAGCCCTGGCAAAGGGGCTAAAGTTACCATTCGCGCAGCAGGAGCAAGGCTATGGTGCCGTAACACGCCCGCGTGGTTTTCCGTTTCTTATCATTCGTGTTTTCTCACCGCCAGCCTTGTGCCTGTAGCACAAGTGTATTTTCAAAAATGACTGCTCTTGTGGTTTTTCTAAGACGCTCAGCAAGTTTCTAATTGAAAACATATCTTTATTTTCACAAATTAAAAAGTTAACTACCGATTTGCGTTATTTATTCGCCTTATCGTGACAGTTAGACCCCTATATTATGTCCCCCTGGCCGTATAACTTACCTGCACAAACCGCGTTCGTGTAGCTTTCAAGGTTTTTTTTAACAAATCTCTGAAGCCTAGAAAAAAGAGTGTATGTTCCTTTTTTTTCGCAGTGAACGCTATAGTATGACAATGGGATTAAGATGTTTTTTATGCCAAATATAAAGCTTTATATGTGACCTCCAACATCACGTTTTAGATGTCAGATATGGCTCAGCGTCGCATTGCAGCATTTGCTGTTTTGTAAAATGTGATTGCTGGCCTTGGTATTGTCGTTCTTTCTTCGTCGATTCCTAAAAGCAGATCCCTCAGCACCTTATCAAAAAATAGGCCATCTGTAGTTTTTTAGGTTTAATTGCGTCACCTTTCTATAACTGTATCTTAAATGGAGCGCAACTTGCGACCTCTAGGCGACTGGTTGTGCTCTATTCCCAGACCAAGAGGATTTTCTCAACGGTCACTAGTCACGTAAATGGCTCGAGTTGATTTTTATTTGTAGGCAGAAAATACTTTATTTCTGCATAGAACTATTCTATCTTGTGTACTTTCCTTAATGTTACTTGGTCCAGATCTTCGTTTTCTGAGCCTTCGCATTCTTGCGGTCTATCATTTCGAGAAACGGGACGAAGAACCGGGCAGACGTAGTAGCGAAAAACTGTTCCCTTTTCAAATTTCAATGTCCTTGCATTCAAAAGCCGACTTGCATTATTTTTTCTCATTTCCAAATAGGCGCTGCGTTTTGACTAAAACCGTGTATCTTACGGTCTAAGAAAAAGAAACAAACAGGTGTTGTTTCGAAAACACAAAGAAACAATAAATCAACACTGCGCAACTAATTTGCGCAAGAATGCGCAGAAAAAAAGAAAATACAGGAACTACACATGTGCGTCTTTTCCGTCCTCGTTTAAGCTCTAAGGCGGTTCTTTCAAACCTTTCTTTTATTCTTTCCTCCTCCCACTTCTATAAAATCCTTTGTTACTCTGCAGCTTTTTAATCACGGCGTGGAAACTTTCTAATGTGTACCACCATCATGTAATTTTGTTACTCACTCGTTATAACAGTAACAATGTATTCCGCCTCTAAATTCCTAGGTCTTTCCAACTTATTATTTTTATATATTTCTTATTCTTATATTTTTCTTAATATTCTGATCCTGTTTATATTCTCGCATAGTCCTTCCTTACTTTTCAACTCCCTGCATTCACTTTAAGTTTTCATAGATTCGTGGCTAGCTTTCTTTTTATTTTCATCTTTCGAACGATCGATTTATTACATTTTTTTCAGCTGTTTTTTTATTGTTTTCTTTTACGTAATTCCTTGTTTCTCGCATCCTGAACTATCCCCATTTGTTTAGCCGATCATCTTTTATTTTACTGTATTTGCGGCACCGTCCGCAGAACACACCATTTGCCATATTTTCACTGCTCCTCATTTTGTGGGTTTTGTATTTAAGCTATGTTTTTTCCCCTCTATCTTCCTACATAACTTTTCCCTTGTCTCGCATCGACTCCTTTCTTCGCATCTTAATTTGAATGCTTATTTCTTTCAAAATTATTATTTTACGTTATTCACGTTTCACCGCATATCCAGTTTCAAACATTATCGAACATAATTTATATTCGCATCTTTCCGTCTGTTCGTTCAAAATTTTTCAAGCTGCTTCATCATTTTTGTTACTTTCCTTGTCCTCTCTCTTTCTCTCACTTTCTCCCTTTCTCTCTCTCCCTATTCTTTTTATTTTTTGCGATTTCTAGTTTCCCATTTTCTTCTCCCCCCATTTTCTATCAGTTTCCAAAAATGTTCACCCTCCGCGCTTTCTCCTCGAAATCTTTCCGCCTTTGCCCTCCTCCTCTTCCCGCGCTCCATCTCTGCATCTTCCCGCCTTTTCGTCTCAGTTTTCCCTCGTTCGGATCCGGCCGTTTTTTTTACCTTTTTTTCTCCTATGGTTCGTCCCCCCCCCCCCCTACCTTGCGAAGGCATTCCGCGTCAGGGAACCTTTCACCTTGGATTTAAGACTCGCCGCGGTGTGTGTGTATTTCTACCGGTGCCGGCTTATTCATGAGGAGCACCCAGATACACCGTGGAGAAGCCGCCTTGGCGTCTGGGCTTTCCGTCTCAACCCGCGGCCGGGAGCCTTCTACTCCTCGCGCGATGGCCTCTCCTACTCAAGTCCCGGGCCCACCCACGTTAAGAATTCAGTAGAGACTTCGTATTAAGCGGTCCGCGCAGGCCCCCACACCGAAACTACACTTCGTTTCCACGTAGCTTGACAAAGAGCGAACGCTGCGGCCACTGCCAGCCAATCAGAGCGACAGAGGCGAAGCACATGACAGCCCTAACCGACGGTACACGGAGGGGACCTTAACCAAAGCAGTTGGAGAAGAAGGGAAGGAGCAACACTCTCTTTACCCAGTCCTTTTTCTGTTCGTTCTAGACGTCGGTTTTCTCCCCTTCTGAGATTAGCCCATCACTCAATATTCGTATAATACCGGCTTTCCTCTCCAGCCCGTGGCTTCGAAATAGAGTAGTCAAGTGACTCTCTCCGACGCACTGTTTGGCTCGCTGGGAGCGTAGCCTTCGCCGTTTGCCAAGTCGCGGTCAGACGGACCGTTGCGCTACTCTGCTCTTTGCACGAACGTGGGATGATTAAACTTTTTTTCTTGGCGCGCTCGGTCTGTCCTCCAGTCGCTGACTCAAAGGCGTTGACGTTTAATGATGGGCCTATATTTAGTCGCATTGTCGTCGTGGCGCTGCACTCGCTGGAGTAGGCTGGTTTTGGGGAAGATTCGAAGGCGGTGATCCTCGTCGCTTTTGTTTTTGATACGTTGGGTAGTCTCTATAGTGTCGGATCGAGTTGGGACTAAAATGGGCGTGATAAGGAAATGGTGAGATCCGTCGTCTTATCGAAGCCACCTGTAATTATGGAAGTTGGGAGTCTCTGTGAGTCGAGTTTCTTCGAGTTTTGTGGATACCCTGAAGGAAAGTGGAAACCTATTAATGGTTGAATTTTTCACACACTACTGGTGTTTATATTCCACGTGATCATTAGTTTCTGGGTGAACGGAGCTAATCGAGTGGCGATTTCCTTGTTTCGGTTAGTGCACCGCATGAGGATAGAATCGTTTTTGTATAAAACATGTTCTCCTCGCGGTGTCTTCGTTACTTTGCCACTATATACGTTTTCATTTATGCTATTGTGACGTGGCGCCTATTGCGAAATTACGTCTTCCATGCGCAGAGAACTGAGTTGTTTGTGCAATAAAATTCGGATACACTACAACAAATCAGCTCAAAGTTTAAACCAAAAGGAACGACTGGTAGCCCTTGAGTAGCACGAAGTACGGTCACATTCAAAGTATTAAGAAAACCATTTTTGGACATTTCTAAAGAGACCTGATATAAAAACTGCTATTATCAGTACCTACTCCCGCCGCTGAGGGGTCGGGCGCTTGCTGCTGTAGAAAACAGAAGACAATTGTTTTTGGCGTGCGGCTCGCCTCTTTCAGCGTACGTCAAAATGGACGATTGGGTCGACTTTTTGGAAACACGTACGCATAAAAATTGAGAAACCTATAAAATGTGACAGGCTAAGAATAGAGGAATATAAATGCGCAATCTCAAACGCGACGTTTTTTTTTTTGTTTGCTTTTAACAGTTTGTTGCTTACGAGGCAGCCCGGCCAAAGGCAAGGGTAGGGTGCTGGAGTCGGAGCCGGCTGTAGGTACTGGCGAGCTATAGAAATAGTTTTTTTTCTCTCTCTCGAGCAAAACCGTCGCTTTTGCGACGGTTTTGCTCAAAAAGCGTACATGTTATCGGGAGTGTTATCGTCGCTCAGCACCCTGAAATTAATTTTTGCTGTATATCACCAAAACCATATGTTGTAAAGAGTTTGACGAGCGTGTCAAGACGGTTAATGTTAACATAAAAAAACGCAAAGGACGGACAAGGACGGACACGTACAGGTATGTCTTTTGTGTTCAGTTTTCATATTTTTAGTAAGAAATGTTACGACTTTCCCTATCCAAAGAACTACACGTACTACCGGAGTTGTTTATTTATTTATTTATCATATACGGAGATACATAGAAAGTTTACAAGCAGAAAGGGCATCAAAGAAAACATAATTTGCAAAGCCTGTGCGAAATCACGAAATGAATCAACAGGTCACAGATATCAATATGAAAAGTAAACAATTCAAGGTCTTAAGCACGTATGTTAGCCTACGCACTATTCATTTACGGAAGAAAACAGTGAAAGCTAGGATTAAAATCAAAGTAATAAGTTTAAATAAAAAATAAGCCTATCAGATTTTCTAGTGTAATACATAATTGAGATATCAAAGTACGCGAAAATATAACGGGTGTGCTTGATTTTTGTTTCTTTTAAGGCAGAAAATAATTAAAAAAAAGAGAAAGATGGATATAAATAAACGATTCCTGCAAAATACCGTTATCAACCGCTTCGGACGTCGCGCTAAACGTGTAATGTGACAAAAAGAAAAAAAAACTACAATTAATTTATTAATTTGGTAAAATACTTCTCCAATTGGTACATTTCCATAACAAATATGTTGCCCGTCGTGAAAATAACCCATAGCAGTTATTAAAATTCCCAGAACTAGAAACTCCTCCAGATTATTCTCGGGGGAAGTTAGGTTGTATTGATTCAACCATACCGAAACTTATATAAAAAAAAAGAATGCAAAACTGAGTGCCCGTGCAGAGTGGGGGGGCGCATTTTCTTCTGCGGTCACGTGACCCTTCTGGGCTCGTGGAAACTCGCTTCTCGCTCAAGTCAGTAATCGGGAAGCATGCAACTTAGGGCAGACTGTATATCATCGCATCTTCAAAAATAACAAACATCGCATCTTCAAAAATAACAAACAATATTTCCTCGTAACGTTTAGAGCGCAGCTCTTAGGCGCCCGTTTGCGTGTTTCGCAGCGTCGGCGTCGGCGTAACCGCGCTAAGTTTAGCGGAAAAACTGACGTCACGTGACCTGAGCACCAATTCGATTTCCCGATAAATTTAGCGGGAAATTTAATTGGTGTGAGGTCACGTGACGTCAATTTTACCGCCAAATCTAGCCAAGAAACTCAATTTGTTCGTAGGTGACGCGACACCAAGTCATGTCGCATCATTCTCCCCGCTACATTTAGTCCGGAAATTGAATTGGAGGAGGAGGGCAGAGGAGAGGATAGAGGAGGAGGTAGGAGGAAAGGAGGGAACGGAGGTGGAAGAGCTCTTCCCCCTCCGTACCCTCCCCCTCCTTCTTCTCCTCCTTGACCTTGTCCAAGTGTCAACACTGATGGGGCAAGTTCAGCAATTCTGGCATCCGTTTGAAGCCCAGACATGGTTTAAAAATTTTAATGTATGTTTTCCATGTAAGAAACACAGCTGAGACCCTCTGAAAATAGCAAACGCGAGGCCTTCCGATGCAACTGTGGAAGCATATACTTCCTCGCTTTCCGTGGGCAGCTGTTCCGTAGCCTCGCTTGCCTCGGCAGCACAAGGAACTAGTCGTATCATGCCATTTTTGCGCGACGTAGCCGCCCGCAGATGATGCTCCTCTCACCAAACGGCGATGGTTGTACAGTGCTCGTCAAGCTTATACGAAAAACTGAATGCAGAAATACTGAATGCAGAAAAAAGATAAAATATGAAAGAACTGCGCATATTTATATGAACTGAAGGTATGCTGCGGACATAGCGGGATACAAAGAGAAATAGTTATGGCTAGTGCCAGCTATTCACACATACATAGAAAAAATAAAATAGCGCAAGCCAAGAGTAGGATTAGCCTGCGTTCTACATAAGTGTGCTAAGCAATGTACAGTGCACATTTTTACAAGTTTTCAGCTTAATTTGATTATGATATCTTTCATATTTTGTTGACTAACCTTGACCCAATTTTGGTTTTTCGTGGCCTCTCTCAGCTTTTAGGGAAGTTGTCCTGCGGCGTCTGGGCGATGTGGTGGCCCAGGTCACTGACATGAGACGGCACCTGACAGGAACAATGAGGGGAGCACAAGTGGCGGCTTTACCAGAAGATTGTTCACTGCTTCCTGTGCAAAGCACTGCATATCTCCGCGCCCTTGACACCTACCATGGGGATAAGGAAAAAATGGATCTTGTGGTAATATTTTGTACTGCATTTCAATTGTTTTCGAGGTGGTCTATGCTGCTTGGGGAATAGGCAGCAAAGTAATTATTGGAAGTTTTTATAATACTACATTTTAGTTTCTTATACTTCGTTTCACCGTAACTTGGGAAACAGTGAACGCTACGGCCCTCTCGAGCCAATCAGGTGACGGAGGCGAAGAGCGTGACAGCTCTTACTAAAAGTACAGGGGAAAGAGTGTAGGTGACTTTCGCCTAAGCCAAGCAGTTGGAGAATAGCGGAAGGAAAACCTTCCTAATACCCAGACCCTATTTTATGTGTTTCCCAGGCGTCGCTTTGTCCCTCTAGAAATTTAACCTCTCACTCGTGCCTATGTCTTTGACAGCACTCCAAGCATCTAGATAGAAATAGCAATGTCAATTGCTTTCTCCACCATGCTGATTGCCTGCTGGGACAGTAGTCTTCACTGTTTGCCAAGTTACGACGAAATAAAGTATAGCTGTTGTTCCTTAAAACACTTTGACTGCTGAGGTGTCACCAAAACAAACCGTTACTGTGCAATTTTTCTCAGGAATTTTGTCAATTTTGCATAAAGTTGGATGCAGATGCACCATACTTTTACAATGCAGTTTGGCAACAATTGTTTATGTACTTTTTAAAAATAGCTGGATTTATCGCTTTGAGATGTTGATTTTAGTGGGATACAACTTTGAAAATACATTTTTTATGTGCCATGATAGGACAAGTGTATAAAAAGCCTCCTTTCCTCCAACTCTGGCAGTCTCCATGTCTGGGACTCGCCATGCCTTGCGTTTCTTAGGAAGGTATGAATGTAAGGGTACAGTTCGAGTGATGCTGCTCGTAAATGTTTCTTATAAATTAAAAAGACATTCATCTTGCTGGTGTGTCTATTGCTGATGGCGCACAGATTGATTTCATTCGGTCTTCTTGAATTTGGTCTTTCGCCAGGTAGCACATTTCTCTCAGAAAGGTGGAAATGGCAATCGGGACGCTGCCCGCAAATTGCTGGCCCGCCTCATCGACGAGTAGGAGGTCAAGAAATGCATTTGGAAGGGCTCGGGGGCCTGAAAAAACCACTGTACCAATTGGAGAACATTCTGGCCATGATTCTTGGTATGAAAACACTTTTTTCCAAGGACAGCATTTAAGTTTTCAGCTGAAGTATTTATAAGCCGTGGGACATGGCATGTTAAAGTGGTCGAGATATGCTGCCAAAGGGGCCACAAACTCGAGAAATTTATTGTGCACTCTCAAGATAGGTTAAGGGAAAATAAAACTGTATTAAACAAAAAAGAGCCGTGTCAGTGTTATCTTAACATGTGATTACCAGGGTGATTCAAAGATTCCAGGCTATTTTCCAGACATTTTTGTTTATCACAATGAGAAGGAACAGCGTTTCAGAGAAACATCAGAAGGGCAATCATATCTGAAACCGGAGCAATCACGTGGTGCAAATTAGCTTTGTTTGGCATTCATACCTGATCTTGTAAACATTATGAACAACTTGTATTTTGTTATGACTGTAATTTCCTGAAATAATGATTGCAAAAGGTTTTAGTTAAACTTTATTTGGTTGCAGTATAACATGCTCGCATTTTGTCTGTGTTGAAGTATTTCATAACTATGAGGACATGCCAGCACCATATCACATCTTCCACACCTAACTGAAATTTTTAAACTTTCAGGCTGGAGAAAATCAGCATTTCATTCACTTATTGCACAAGTGAGGTCCAAACGAGTTTCAGGAGAACTGTGATGTGATGCTGAATGTTCCCCTGCTTTAGCTAGTGTCTAGTAGTCATCACCTCTGCCAACAGCATGCTACAAGAGAAAGTGTGCAGGAGAATGCTGGCGAAGCAATCCGTGAAAGCTAAATTTTTAAAATAGTGTAATCACCAACTGCTCTAGAGATTCAGGGTTTTGACATTTCAAGACCGATTCGGTTTCGCCCTCATGAACTCCCTTCGAATATGTTTACGTTAAAAGCTAAATTTTGACCCGTTATGTTTAATACTTTACCCTGTCTTAATTCCCCATAAGAATCAGCAGTATCTGTAATGAAATAAATACTCGAGTTTGAAGTTACTCTAGAGCAGTGAAGAGAAAGACTAAAGATTATTAAGTCAACCTAACTCGGACGCTCCCAACGTAAGAACGGGAAAAAGTACTCAAAAATAGGGCAGTAGGATGTGCGGAATACGTAACTAAGTTATTTCTTTTCTTTAGCAGCAGTTCGCTTCCACTTCAAGGAGGGAACAACAAGCCACTTGATTAACGACGTCGCTAAGAAGTGTCTGAATAAGGCTAGCAATCGGAATGGCGGACGCAATGAGCGTCGCAAGCGGGTGGCAGTTTTTCAATAAATGTTGAGCAACTGTACAGCAGCTTCTCATCTCTTTGATATATGGAAACAATCTATGCGGGTGTTCTCAAGCTTGATCCGCGGAAATTCTTGATAGCTTGCTGAGAAATCCTCATATTTCCTAGCAGCCTGTGATAAGTCGTGTAGAACTTGTAAGGAAATACTTATGACCAACAGCTGAAAAATCAAGTAGATTACAGTGGCTGGCAGACGCAAATGGTCAGTGGCCGGCCGAAAATTAATGGCCAAAATAGCTGGCCAAACCTAAAAGGCCAGTGGTTGGCTAAACGTAAACGGCCATTGACTGGAACAATGGAAATGGCCAATGGCTGGTCAAACGCACGTGGCCAACCTCCGGCTAAACGCAAATGGCCAATGGCTGGCCAAAGGCAAATGGCCAGCGGCTGGCCAAAAGCAAATGGCCAGCGGCTGCACAAAAGCAAATGGCCAGCGGCTGGACAAACGCAACGGCCAGTCACCAGACGAGGACAAAAACACTGGTGTTGCCAAGTACTTGGACCAGCCACCGGCCAGCGAAAAACTGGGTGGCCAGATGCATCTCGCCAACGATGGCCCGTTCACAAAATGCTGCTTGGGAGGGTCATACCCTCCACTCCGTCACCTCCCCTCCTCCTCCTCCTCAAGAGCTACGCTTTAATTTCGCATTACAGAGATTTGTAAACGTCTTTCATTTTTTACTTTTGTATCTACTTCGTTCGGACCACGCCTATCAAAACTTTTAAAGCAGTTGGACAAATTAATATATTCTTTATTAATTGCTAACAAAACTGTCAAAGTATTGCGTGCTTAGACGTGGGAACTAAAATCACCAAAGAGTAGCTTTCAAAATATATAAAATTCAGTTAAGGTCTGCCGCTGGGATCCTTCGTAGCAGAAAGAAAACACCTAATTATTAATCAATACCTAGTATGAACGTCAATATATTGCGGTAGGTGGATATGAATAGCAATATTACCGATCCGAAAGTGTGAAGAAACAAGGATTTTGAAATTTGTTGAGACAATTGAACTGTCAGAGCTAAATTTTTAAATTAATAAGATTTTTGACACCGTTGAAGACTCGCATAGATAAATTACTGTATGAATGAATAACTTAATTGTTCACGATAATTTTACGTTTCCATCAAGGCGGAAATTATAAACTAAACAAAAAATGCAGAAAAACAAGCAGCTTTCCAAATTATCGCGGAGAACACGCGCCAAAAGCTTTAAACGCCACCGCCGGAACCGGAAACCAAAGCAGCCGCCGGCAAAGAATACACGAAGCAAACAAAAGGGATCAAAAAGGGGGCGGAGCTTCGGTCACGTGGTGCGTCCGCGCTCTCGCGGCTCCCGGTCCGAGTCCGCAGTTCAAACCCCGGAGGCTCGGAGCCAGACCGACGCCCTCGCGTGTCTCCGGCCCGTGGGCCCACCAACGCAAACGTCTCCCGATTGAACGACGAGACGCGACAGTTGGTTCCAGACTCCCAACATGGAAACGCGGGAATTACGACCAGATGCTGCTTTGCCGATCGGATTAAGGGTGCTTCTGCGACGGATGGATTAAGCAGCTGCCTCTCAGCAAGGCTCGTGGACCCTCTTTGTTTTTTGCGCGCTGAGTGTGTGTGAGTGTGTGTCTGTTCCCAACGATCAAGACGAGTGGGTTCTTCTTTTTTTTCGTTCTTACTACAGTTCTCCGATTGAGTGAGTGATGTGTAGAAGGGCAGGCGACGTTGTGGTGAAGTGAACCTCGGAATACCTGCTTCTTCTACTTCTTCTCCGAGTGGAGTAGTGCTCGAGGGTGTGCGCGCAACCATGTCGCTTCCGACTCTGTTTCTGGGCTCGAGTGGGACTAGGAGTGCCGATCCCATTCTGAGGGTGGGTTTCTGGACGACCCTGAGCACTCTAGCTGTGCTGGCACTTATGGTGCTCACGCTCGGGGCTGTGGAAAATGACGGTGAGTGAGAGCAGATGGTGGCCTCTCTTTTTGCCTGATCACATCAATGCCGGTTCAAAGACTCCTTATTGTTCATATATTTCGGCACCTTTGGTAGCTCTGCTTGCCTATATCAAGGGGCAAATTACTCGCAAGAATAAGAGCAATTAAGTACATTATCTACAGTTTTCGCCAGCGTTCACAACGCCAAATTAAAAACGTAACCAGTATTTTTTTTACGATCGCCTTCTTTATGTTTATTATTTTCATGATTTGTGTCATCAGTATGTGTGGTGTTCAAGCTGAATTACGTTTCCTCTTTTTAAATTTATTTATGACACCTCAAGTTGCATGGCTAGCGCATTATATGAGGGGTGCTGCAAAAATTTTGGGCACAAAATGCAACATGCAATAAACGCAATTCTTACTCACAAAAAAAAAGAATGATCACAACAAAAATATAGAAAAACAGTAGCAGCATCAATAAATACAATACACAGAAATTCACAGGCACACATGTATCGTTCATGAGTATCCCAAAGTATTAATTCAGATGATGTTTTGAATAGTGTTCTATCTGTAACTTTTACAATTTCCGCAAGTACATTCTTCTGGGCTGTGAACGGTTCTGTCAGTGGGTATCGTAGAGCTTCGGAACGCACCTTACTCCTATACAACATTAGGTAGATATCAGCCCGCAACTTAAAACCAAAGTTTTGTATGAATTTAGTTTTAGATTGTAGCGTACGTTTTACGTATTTCGTGAATAATAAAAGTTGACAAGAAAGCACTATATGGCGTCAGAAGCAAATTAAAAAAAGAAAAAAAAAACGAAAAAGGATTTAAAATGTTTGGAAACGCCGCAGTGCCGAAGTAAGCACAAAACACCGAGATATCGACACTACGTTCACTTTGTCAGTTACTCATGGTATAAGTTAGTTCGCGACTGGAAACCCAAATAGGAGTACACAACCGAACTACACATTCCAATCAAACTATTTCGCGAATATTTACGAGAAATAAGAGCAGGTGCCGTTAAGCAGTATTAATAATTTTTTGAGCACCAAGAAGGAGAACTTGATTTGCCAATTTACTCACACTGTCGAGCAGCACTATAATAATTAAATTATGATATTGAGTTACGTAGTTGACGATACCAATGGTGGACAAACATTTTTTAAGAAAAAGTTAAGGCAAATACGTGCTAACGTAGTTGAATCTCTCAGTCGTCCTTAAGATAAACAGACCAATTTTGTTGCAGCAATTTTCAAAGGCTGACCGGCTTCTTCAAGTTGAAAATTGTTTTGAGGCTCTGGAGCCTAAAACAGAAAATCCAAATTTAAAGCCACACCTTCATAAAAGCTTTACTTTTCTTTGCAAGTCACAGTTTTTTTTTCTTTTACACATCGCGAAACCGTAATTTTATTTTACAGAACGCCAAATTGCTTTAGCCGAGATCTACGTCAATCATCCGAAGTTGTGGGCATATCATTTCCTTTTACAAGATGTAAAACGTTTAACTCCGTATCATTTGTTGCTAAATGCCCTTCGGCGTATATATCAATATTCTAAACATTCAACTTATTTTATACTAGTCATACTAATCACGAGGCATACTTGTGTTCAGAACCAATATCGAGGAGCGACATACTTCGTTTCGTTTTAATGCCGGCTACGACCGATAGATGGCAGCACCACCCCGTTGAACCGCCACTTGACTTGGCCAAGGTGTTATTTTTTACGTTTTTTTCCCTTGGCTTTTCTTTTGTTTTTCTCTGCTTTATTATTTTTTTGTTATTTTTTTCTATTCTCATCCAAAAACTGCACGGCTAATAATACACTAGCTTATTTTGCATAATATATTTTTCTATATATGATATTCCACATTTTGCAGTTTTAGTTGTAAACAAAAACCCTAATCCCAGTCATAGATTACACAATTATGTTCGTCTTTAACTTACGCAAATTAAACTGACTATTTCCTCTGCAGCTTTGAGTGCGCGAAGCAACATTCGGACTATGAATTCCAGCGAATTAATTTAATATAATTTTGCTTGCAAATTTTTACGCTAACCCCGATGTCACGGCAGGCGCCATATAGACTATCTCGTAAGCAAAATATCTTTCATTTTTTCGCTTGATTGATTGTCTTTTTGGAGATGAAACCCAGTTTTCAGGTGAGGCAGATGAGGAACCTATTTTCTTCGAAAATTATCGCAACACAATTTGGAGCATTGCGAAACATGAGCGCGCCTTAATAACTGATAACAATATCAGCGATGCATTTAAAGACAGCAGTCTTTTTCAAACGTAAACCATTTTCTTAAATGTTTTTACCTTTGTTTTTTATATGTCGCCGATATCACCCAACTTGCTTTTGTTTATTTCTGGTTATGCAAAATAATCTGACAAAATACTTTGATAATTCTTTGTGTTTTTTTTCTTTACGTTATCTCCTCAACTTTCTTTGATTTATCGTTTTCATTAAAACAGTGACGTGTTCGCGTTCATGAGGTGTTTCATCTTTATGTTGATTAACTGCCTCGTCTATTAAGGAAGTACACTGTGCGACAACGTTAGCGCGAACACAAGATTAGCGTATCTTAATAATTCTGTTCAACGAGAGTATTGGTGTCTACAAAAATTTACCGCGTCGGGTAGTACTCGAATTGTGCACTTCCCTCGACACTAGTACTTTTTTATTCGGGCTATAATCCGAGGACTATAAATTTTGAAAATTTGAAATTGTAGGCTGTGCGGTCTATCTACGCGTGCGGACTATACGGGAATTTTCTTTTTCAGGATAGTTCGTTATGATGAGACGTGACGAATTTTGCGAAAGAAAGTATGTTATTGATGATTTATGCATATTAAAAGCTTCTTTGTGAGCTTAAAAGCAGACATTTGTCAAGGTGTGCCGTGAATGAGAAGATTTTCGTGTCGATTACGCACCAGGGTCGGAGTATGCACAAGGCGCGCACTATCAAAGCTAAAGCTTTTGTTTTAGGCATAAATTGGCTTTTTGCGGGCTATACACAGGGTGCGAATATAGCCCTCAAAATACGGTAGTTTTATAAGCTGCATTTAGACTCTAAAAACAGTCAATTAAATATTTTTACTAACGTAGTTGTTTCAAGTGAAACTAAAAACGTAAATAGCTTGAGAGTCGTCTTTTATATCTACCATGACTGCTGTCTTGAACACTGTTGATGTCTTTCGAAACGTCAGCGAAATAAATACGCTTATTTTATATTCTCTCAGCTTGTGAGAAAAGTCATTTTGAAATTTCTACGGCGCTGGCTTCAAAAATCTTGCAGTATTTCAAAAGAAGTTACGCAGCCACCTTTAGCACAGCAGCAGATGTCGTACTTTTTATTTTACCATATCAGGTAATTTTCCAGGTGTTATCGCCGAATCGAAGAGTTGTTTTTACTTGGTCCTACATTGCCGCATCCAATGTGTCAGACCGGAAACCTACATAACTCTGTTTTCTTCCCCCACTTGTGTTTTGTTTTTTTCTTATTGAGTATTGGGTATTGTATGTTCGTTAAGATAGGGGCGTAATAAAACCCGAGGATATACGAGGCCTGTACTTTTGAGACGCCACTATAACACGACGCAGAACTTGGTTTTCCAATCAATCTTTTGGCACAAGTTCATACGTTCACACAACCAAAATTAATACAAATCACGAAAACCTTGTGAGGTGATCGAAGAATCGATTCTTCTCCGTTCCCCTACGTGCGAAAATCACGCTCCCTCTAAAATATAATTTCATGACCGCTGATTAGTTTGTCGAATGCGAAACTAGTTTTTGAGCCACCAGATTGACTGAATTTCGAAAATGGCCTATTGGACTGAGAACATAACAAACTTAAATGGACGATATTCATTTTGCTACGTACACCGAGGTCTTAATAAGCGAACACTGCGTGGTCCTCGCCAACTGGGCTATGGTGGGATCCACCACTGCGTGTAGAATTATGTGCATCCAGACGCAAGCTTCGATGCACGTAAAGAGCAAACTTAAATGTAACGCGTTACAAATAAACCTCTAATTGTACATAGTGTTTTTTTTCGCGAACAAAGTATCTACCTAGTTACTTCTTTAAGAGAAGGAATTGGTAACGTTACTTTAGTTACTTTTGGTGAAGTAACGACAAAGCGTATTTAGTTAGTTCTGGAGGGAACGCGAACGACACAATTGCCCTGCTTAGTTCCTATCCCAACTCGCGCCTGAATTTAGCACCACGATGAAAACCTACATACGACATAAACAGATGTGCACAAGGTATGTTAGTAAAGAAGCAGTTATCACATTAAATGGCAAGAACAGTTTTGGAAGCCGCTGCTACTCGTCAAAAACGACACACTAAAAGAAATGAATATATTACGCGTTACTTTCCAGGAGGAATTACGCGTTCCACTTGAATCGCCATTAGTGATAAACTTCTACACTTAGTTACTTTTTGTGTGAGTAATGGAGAGCGGTATATAAATTAACTTTATTTCAGTAATGTGTACGTCTGGTAGAAGGTAGCCTTTGGTAAATGGTACTCGAAATCGCATTTCAATACTCGTTGTGACGAACGGGCCAATCTAAACTCTACTAAGATTATATGCCACGTACTCGACGAACTCTTAAAAGCGCACACGGTGCTCACAGTTTGCATTGTTAGCTTTTTTGTATATCTCGCGATTGGGATCTTTCGCAGCGACCACTATAAGTACGCCGCCCAGTTCAAATTATTTATGAACATAGGACGCTCCGTGAAGCGGAACAGTACCACGTAATCACCGTGATTAATTTTTTTTCACATCGCGAACTGTAATTTGGTTTTACAATACGCCAAATTGCTTCAGCTGAGATTTACGTCGATCATGCAAATGTTCTGGGCAAATCATTTCCTTTTAGAATATGCAAAACTTATTAACTTCGTATCATTTGTTGGTAAATTCCCTTCACCATATATTTCAAAATTTTGAATATTCTACTCATTTTTTCTAATCACGAGACATTGTATTCAAAGCCTATATCAAGGAGCGACACACATTGTTTCGTTTTGGAGCCCGCTTCGAACTATAGATGGCAGCACCACCCCGTTGAACCGCCACTCCACTAGGCCAAGGTGTTAATATTTGCTTTTAAAGTTTGCTTAGACAAAAACTGCAGGAATAACAATGCGCGAAATTATTTACCATAAAGTTTTTTTTTTTTCATATATAAAAATCAGGAATTTTGCATTTTTAGTAAAAACAACAACGCAAGCCTTAGTGATAAATTGCAGATTTCTGCTCGGCTTAAGCTTACGTAAATTAAACTGACTGTTTGCTTTGCAGCTTTGATTGCGCGAAGCAACATTCTGAATATAAATTCCAGCAAAACATTTAATTTATTTTTTTATATATTCTTTACGCTAACTCTAGTGTCACGGGAGCCGCCATGTAAACAGAACAATTCCGTAAGCATTAAACTTCTTTTACGCTTGATTGATTTTTTTTTTTCGAGGGACAACTTAGTTTTCAGGTGAGGCCGATGAGAAACCTATCTTTTTCAAGAATATACGCAATACAATTGGGAGCATTGCGAAACATGAGCTTGCCATAATAACTGATAACAATATGAATGATGTGTTTAAAGACGGCAGGTTTTTAAAAGCGAAAACTATTTTTTGTGTTTTTACATTTTTTTTACCGATATGATTCAACATTTATTTGTTTGGTTCTGATTATGCAAAAAAATCTGACAAAATTTTTGATAACAATTTTTGTTTGTGTGTTTCTTCTTTGCGTTATCACCTCAACTTTCTTTAATTGTGTCGCTTTCGCTAAAGAAGCGACGTGTTCGCGTTCATGAGGAGTCTCTTCTTTGTTTTAATTAAGGCGCTCGTCTAATAAGTTAGACACTGTGCAACACCATTAGCGCGAACAAAACTTTAGCATATCTTTTTAGCACTGAACAAGGAGGGTATTGGTGGCTCCTGCAATATACCGCTTCGGCTAACACTCAAAATGGTCACTTCCCACCACATTAGTAGTTTCATTAAGTGCATTTATATTCTGAAAACAGTCAATCAATTGTTTCCGCTAACAGAGTTGTTTCAAGTAAACATAAACGTACATTTCACGAGAGGCGTCTTTTTCATTTACAATGACTGCTCTCTTGACCTCTTGATGTCTACGACTCGCCAGCGAAGGAAATACGTTTATTTCGAATACTCTCAACTTGTGATAAAAGTCATTTTGATATTTTTATGGTGCTGGCTTCACGACAGCTTGTATTATTTCAAGAGAAGTTATGTAGCCGCATTCAGCACAGCAGCAGATGTCAAACTTTTTTAAGAAAATCAGTTAATTTTGTTAGTGTTATCCCCGCATTCGAGTAGTAGTTTCTAGTTTGTTCTACCTACCCGAACTCAATGTGCGAGACCGGAAAAGCAAGAGAACTCTGTTTTCTTCCCCTCTTTGGGTTTTGCTTTGTTTCGTAATGAGTGTTGTATATTGTGCGTTCGTTAATATAGGGGCGTAACAAAAACCCCTTTCGAAATTCAGTATGACAAATTTAGTCAATTTATTAATCTCAGAGTTTGGCATCTATGCCGATCTAATGGCGGCCCTATTGATGCCGGTGAAGAAAGAAGCTGGAGATGTTACCAAGTCGAGGATGTACCAGGCCTGTTCTTTTGAGACGTCAGTATAACACGACGCAGGACTTGGTATCCTAATCAATCTTTTGACACAAGTTTGGCTCTAAAGCATTTTGATTGTGGAACTTTTATCGGGCAGATTATGGGTCGCCACTTTGTACTGGTCAGTTCATACGTTCACACAACCGAAATTGGAACAAATCAAGAAAAACTTATGAGGGGATCGAAGAACCAATTCTTATCCGTCCTTGACGTGCGAAACTGACGCTGCCTATAAAATATATATTTATGGCCGACATTAGTTTGTCGAGTGCGAAACTGGTTTTTGAGCCACCAGATTGTACCTAATTTTGAAAATGGCCTATTTCACTGAAAACTACACAAAATTAAATAATCGATGTTTATCTTGTTACGTACACTCTGGTCTTAATGCGCCAACACTGTGTTGTCCTCGCCAACTGGACTATTGTCGAAGCCACCGCTGCGTGGGGAATTTTCTCCATCCAGACTCAAGCTTCGATGCACGTAAAGGGAAAACTTGTAGGTAACATGTCACAAGTGAAGGGATAATTGTACATACTGTTTTTATCGCTAACAAAGTATCTACCTAGTTATTTCTTTATAAGAAGGAACTAGTTGTTTTTTAAGTTACTTTTGGTGAAGTAACGAGCAAGTGTATTTAGTTAGTTCTGGAGGGAACGTCAACAACACAAGTGCCCTGCCTAGTTGCCCTTCCAACTCGCGCCTGACATTACCACCACGATGAAAACCTAGATACCACATAATCAGATGTGCACAAGGCATGTTAGTAAAGAAAACGTTAACACTAAATAAAAGCATTGAATGACGATAAGCGTTTTGGAAGCCGATACCGCTCCACAAAAACGGCACATTTAGAGTAATGAATATATAACACTTTAAATTCAGGATCGGCTAACGCGTTCTGTTTTAATCGCACTTACTACTAACGTATACACTTTGTTACCTCATTTGCATGAGTAACGTGAAGCTGTATTTATGGTTACTTTGTTTCAGTACCATGTACGTCTGGTACAAGGTATCTCTTGGTAAATACAATTCACAATCGTATTTCAGTACTCCTTCTGACGGATGGGCGAATTTTAACTCGACTAAAGTTGTACGCCATGTGCTCATCGAACACTAAAAACCGCATGCGGTGCTCCAAGCTTGCAGCGTTAGCGTTTTCTGTATATTTCGCGATTGGGAGCTTTTGCCGCGTCCAGTACGAGTACGCCGCCCAGTTCAAATTATTCATGAAAGTAGGACGCTCCCTGAAACGGAACAACACCGCGTAATCACCTCGCTTGATGTTTTCTTTTTTCACATCGCGAACCGTAATTTTGTTTTACAGAACACCAAATTGCTTCAGCTGAGATTTACGTCGATCATGCGAAGTTGTGGGCACATCATTTCCTTTTAGAATATGTAAAACTTATTAACTCTGCATCATTTTTTTTCGGTAAAGGCCCTTTGTCATATGTTTCAAAAATTGTAAACATTCTACTTATTTGATGCTAATCATACTAATGACCAGGCATCTTGTTCAGAACTTATATCGAGGATGCGACACACTTCGTTTCGTTTTGGAGCCCGCTTCGAACGATAGATGGCAGCACCGCCCCGTTGAACCACCACTCCGCTTTGCCAAGGTGTTATTATTTGCTCTTAAAGTTTGCTGAGATAAAAAAACTGCACGAATTACAATGCGCGAGCTTATTTCGCATAAAATGTATTTTTTCCATATATGATTTTTGAGTTTTTCGATGAGAAAATGATTTTTTTCGATGAGAAACCTATCTTTTTCGAAAATAAAGGAAATACAATTTGAAGCATTGCGAAACATGAGCGAGCCATAATAACTGATAACAATATCAAGGATGTGTTTAAAGACCGCAACTTTTTTGAAGCATAAACCGGTTTTGTCGTCTTACCTTTGTTCTTTATTTGTCACCAAGGGTATCCAACTTTCATTTGATTTGTACTAATTATGCGAAAATATCGAAAAAAATTGTTTGATAACATTCTTTGTTTGTGTGTTTTGTTTTTGCGGTATCCCCTCAAGTTTCTTTAATTGTATCGCTTTAATTAAAGAAGTGACGTGTTCGCGTTCATAAGGTGTCTCTTCTTTGTGTTGATTAAGGCACTCGTCTAATAAGGAAGTACTCTGTGAACCTCCATTAGTTTGAACAAAACATTGGCGTATCTTTTTAACACTGCACAAGGAGAGCATTGGTGGCTACCAGAATTTAGCGATTCGGCTAGTACTCGAAATGTTCACTTCCCACCACACTAGTAGTTTTATTATCTGCGTTTATGTTTTGAAAATAGTCAACTAATTGTTTTCGCTAACAGAGTTTTTTTTTTTTTCAAGTAAACCAAAAACGTACATTGTACAAGATTCGTCTTTTCTATTTACCGTGACTGCTCTATTGAGCGCTGGTGAGGCCCTTGGACTCGTCAGCAAAAGAAATACGCTTGTTTCGAATTCTCTCAACTTGTGATAAAAGTCATTTTGATATTTCTACGGACCTGGCGTCAAACAGCTCGTAGTATTTCAAGAGAAGTTACATAGCCGCATTCAGCACAGCAGCAGATGTCATGGTTTTTTCAAAATAAAATCAGGTAATTTTGCTAGTGTTATCGCCGCATTCGAGGAGTGGTTTCTACTTTGTTCTACATACCCGAATCTAATGTGTGAGACCGTAAACCTACATAACTCTGTTTCCCCTCCCTCCTTTTCTTTGCTTCATTCATATAGAGTGTTGTATGTTGTATGTTTGCTAATATAGGTAATAAAACCCTTTTCGAAATTCAGTATGGCAATATTAATTACCATCTTCATCTCAGTGTATGGCTTCTATGCCGAACTAATGGCGGCCCTCTTAATGCCGGTGAAGAAAGATGCTGGAGATGTTAACCAAGTCGAGGATATACCAGGCTTGTAGTTTTGAGACGTCAGAATAACACGACGCCGGACTTGGTATCCCAATAAATATTCTGGCGCAAGTTTGGCTCTAAAGCATTTTCATGGCAAAACTTTAGTCGGAGGGCTTACGGGTCGCCTCATTATACTGGCCAGATTATAGGTTTACACAACCGAATTTAAAACAAATCAAGATAACCTTATGAGGTGATTGAAGAGCCCATTGTTATCCGTCCCTGACGTGCGAAAATGACGCTGCCTATAAAATATAATTTCATGAGCGCCATTAGTTTGTGAAATGCGAAACTGATTTTTGAACCACCAGCTTGTACTGAATTTCGAAAATGGCCTATTGCCCTTAATAAACTTAAATATTCTATATTTATCTTGCTACGTACACTGCGGTCTTAATAAGCCAACACTGTGTTGTCCTCGCCAACTGGGCTATGGACGAAGCGACCACTGCGGAGAGCGTTTTCTTCATTCAGACGCAAGCTTCGGCGCACGTGAAGGGCAAACTTGTAAGTAACGCATCACAAGTGAAGTGCTAATTGTACATGGTGTTTTTATTTCGCTAACAAAGTATCTACCTAGTTACGTCCTTATGAGAAGGAATTAGTAACGTATTTTAGTTACTTTTGGTGAAGTAAAGAGCAAGTGCATTTAGTTTGTTCTGGAAGGAACTTGAACAACAGAAGTTCCCTGCCGAGTTCCATTGCCAAGTCGCGCCTGAAATTAGCACCACGATGAAAACCTAGATACAAGATAATCAGATGTGCACAAGGTATGTTAGGAAAGATGCAGTTATCACTAAATAAACGCATTAAATGACAAGAGCTGTTTTGGAAGCCCCAACCACTTCTCAAAAACGACACATTTAGAGAAATAAATATACTACTCGTTACTTTCAAGGTGGAATAACGCGTTCCACTTCAATCGCACTTAATACTAACGTATACACCTAGTTACTTTTTGCATGAGTAACGGGAAGCGGTATTTATAGTAACATTATTTCAGTAATGTGTGCGTCTCGTACTAAGGTCGTTCTTGGTAAATAGAATACAAAATTGCATTTAAAAACTCCTTGTGACGGATGGGCCCATCTAAACTCGACTAAGATTGTATGCCGCGAACTCATCGAACACTTAAAAGCGCATGCGGTGCTCCAAGTTTGCACTGGTAGCTTTCACTGTATATATCGCGATTGGGAGCTTTTGGCGCGGCCACTACAAGTACGCCGCCCATTTCAATTTATTCATGAGAGTGGGACGCTCCGTGAAGCGGGACAGCATCGCGTAATCACCGCGCTTGCTGTTTTTTTTTTCAGATTGCGAATTATATTTTTGTTTTACGGAACGCCAAATTGCTTCTGCTGAGACTTACGTCGATCATGCGAAGTTGTGGGCATATCATTTCCTTTTAGAATATGTAAAAGCTATTAACTCTGTATCATTCGTTGGTAAATGCCCTTCGTCATATATTTCGAAATTTTAAACATCCTACTCATTTTATACTAATCATACTAACCACGAGGAATTGTGTTCAGAACCTATATCGAGCGACACACCACGTTTCGTTTCGGAGCACACTTTGAACGATAGATGGCAGCACCACCCCGTTGAACCGCCACTCCTCTTGGACAAGGTGTCATTATTTGCTTTTAAAGTTTGCTGAGATAAAACTGCACGGATAACAATGCGCAAGCTTATTTTGCATAAAATATTTTTTCCCATTAATGATAGTTCATATTTTTCTTTCTTAGTAAAAAAACGCGCGTCTTAGTGATAGGTTGCACATTTCTGTTGAGTCTTTACCTTACGCAAATTAAGCTGACTATATGTTTTGCAGCTTTGAGTGCGCGAAGCAACATTTTGACTATGAAATTCCAGCAAAAACTTTTAATTTAATTTTTGCTTTGATATATTTTTTACGCACACCCCGGTATCACGGCAGCCGCTATATAAACAGAACTCTTCCGTAAACATAATTTTTTTCGCGCTCCTAAAAACAACACAGTTAGAGTATTTAATCTATAACGCGTTACTTTTAAGCTGGGGTAACGCTTTCCATTTGTACCGCACTTACTGCTTACGTATACAGTTAGTTACCTTTTGTGTGAGTAACTGGAAGTGGTATTTATAGTTACTTTATTTCAGTAACGTGTACGTCTGGTACAAGGTAGCTCTTGGTAATTGCAATTCAAAATCCTATTTTAATATTCATCGTGCCGGATGGGCCCATCTAAAATCGACTAAAATTGTATGCCACGTACTCATAGAACACTTAAAAGCGCATGCGGTGCTTCAGGTTTTAAGTGGTCGTTTTTTTCCCCAATATGTCATGAATAAAATTTCTTTCCGCGTCTACTATAAGCAGGCCACACAGTTCTAATTATACATGAAAGAAGGACGCTCTGTGAAGCGGAACAGCACCGCGTGGTCACCCCGCTTGATAGTTTGCCGGCATCGCAACTCACAGGAACGTGCTTTGATGTTGGCGGTCTTCAAATGCGGCCTGCCGAAGGTCCTCGTTTGAATTTCAAATGACTACGCATTTGCGAAATCAAAAGTCTGTATGGAGATTCTTGAATTAACGGAACAGCAGTCTTTTTTTCGTCGTATCTGTTTGTATTTATTCGTTGCCAAGTTTTAATTTGTTTATACTTCAGTGAATTTGCAATATATATATATATATATATATATATATATATATATATATATATATATATATATATATATATTATATATTATTCCGGCTGCTCAACTTTGGATGGTGCGACTTCCGATTTGATTTACCCAAATTCGCCATTTAAACTTTTTGTTTTACATTTTACGCTTGGAAACAGTTTACACGTACATGGATTGCTTTGCCTGTATGCAGGCAATGTACATATAGTTTTTATCTATCTGAAATTTCTCTTTTTTAACGTTGACGCGCATGCGAAATAAAAAAAAACCTTTGCATTTCGACGTAAAAATATGCTTTGCCTAATAAAAAAAAAGATAAGAATAATATTGTAGAAATTGCAAGTTTCAGAAGGGAGTCGCCATGCCATGTTTCAGGAAAATCAAATATTAAACTAGTGTGCCAAGGAGTAGTCGTTTTAAACAATGCTTATTATCACTACGCTAATATTTTATAAACATGCCCAGACTGTAAACAATTAAGCCCAAAATGTACACTTTGTTTTCCTACTAAGATACTGTAATCTATTCTGGCATCCTGGGTTAAAATAACGTGGGAGCATGCTTCACGCCTGTGATGCCGCTCTCCGAATTTGTGAAAAAAGCTGGCCTGTTATTTTAGCATCGATCGTGTTATACTTATATTTTTGTTAATTTTCACGTGGTCATTTTGACGTCTGCAGTCAAAACTACAAGTAGGCGTTAATTAATGCTCCAGTCAAAACATTGAATGTTTTTGCGTAACTGACGTGACATAAGAACCAGGCCAGAATTGCTAGCTGCTTACTCAGCGTAATTTGCTTTATTACAATACAATATTTTCCCAGATCGACCGAAACAAATCCGGAAGTAAACCTGTGTTTACACGAACAAGGACCAATCAATGATACGTATGCTTCTCTGTCGTACGCCACGCTTCCGACGTGAATGCTTCACTGTCAAACACGCCGCTCGTGAATCTGTTTGCACAGTGTCTGGAAGATAATTTCATAGTCCCTTTCATTCATGTTCTATGCAAGGTCGATGTATGGTGCTTACGGTCGATGTGTGGTGCTTCCGCAGCGAGTTCACTACGAGACGACTCGGTAGGTGTGCTAACGTATAAAAAATGCAGCTGATGAATTCCTGCATGTATAGCCTGGAGTCTCGTTAAATAGAAATGATGCTAAATGTCCAGATGTTAGGCGGCAAATGTTTTTCTTTCTCGGTGCTATTCATTTCGAACATGACAGCATCGCTGGTGAGGGGCTGCAACTGAAATCATGGGGATCGCGAAAGCGAGCTGGTACAAGTTTACTTATTATCGGCTTGAAATATCTGAGACAGTCTGGGAAAACAACTTGAAGCAGAAAAAGCCCAATAATCAGGGTAAAAATTACAGATACCATATGCGTCTCAAGATTTGTGAGAAAAAGGCAAATTTAAGATTTCTTCTTATCTTCATATTGAATAAGAAAAAGAGATAAAATGTACTCAATTGTTACTTGACGACCCTCAATTTTAATTAGCAGAAAAAATGAAAGCAACCACAAGCACAATATATATCTTTAACGGAAGGTAAAGAACACAAATAACTCAAAACACACAAGAAGAAACTGAAATACTACAACTATTTTAGTAATTACACATTTAAAGCATAAATGGGGCCACGCAACGAGAAACAGTGAAAAATCTCCGTCGATCGTCACTGACTTCGCAGCTGTCGCTTTCCTCGTCCCTCGCTGAATCGCTCACAGGCGAAATTTTTCTAGTACATATATTTGCTTAAAATTTTTGAAGTTGTACTTTCCTAGACTAAAAATTAGTAGTTATTTTGTGCGTAAAGAGGAGAATGGTAATTTAAAAGACTTCCTATGTCAGAAAGATAACTCGATTTATACGTATATCAAATACTCTGTAGAAACTACTTGCACAATCGTACACATTGCAAAAATTTTATTCGGCTGGTGGTGACAAAGATGGGTATAGTCAAGTCACATTCGTCCGCTTATTTTATTGCTCGCCCTCATCAGTGAATGAAAAGAGTTAACTGCAAAGTTAAAATAACCTCAACCCTATGACGTAGTGACAATGCTATTGTGAAGAGCGACAAGGTCATAAAATCATACGCTCTAAAGGTATGTAGCAAATGGCATCCCTTCTGTGCACGTAAAACTGGGGAATTAAAACTTTCTTGTTAATTTTAAAAGAAAGGTAATTGTAATGAAGAACTTAATAAATAGAACGTGTAAAGAATGCACGGGCGATCTATATTATAATCCTGTGTAATGGCGAAAATAATAAATTGGCCTATGACCTCCCAAATCAGAGCACTAAAACAAAACTTTTAGCTAATGTAGCTAACAACTCTGACATATTTCACAACGAAAAAAGCACTACTACTTTTTTTTTAAATAAAATGTCAGGAAAGTGAACTTTCCGCTTAAAGTGTTGTAGATATCCGTCAAAGAATCGACGTTTGACAGCGAATGTCTAAACTGCCTTTCCTTGTTCACTACATTGCAAGCCTACTATAAAGACGGTCGTCTATTTACGGCTTTAAAAAAAAAAATAGAAATGCTCAACTTACTTCATCGTACATATAAGCAGAGTGAACAACGCACAAAATCCTTCAAAACGGTCGTTTATGCTCCCTTTACGCGGTCCCCAAGCGGTTCTTTCATGCGCGTAAACTTTAAAGGCGGAGGAACTTCCAAGAATATTCAAGACAGTAAAAAAGGAGTAGTCTTTGTGTGCGTGTGAAGGACGTTCAACATACGTTTGATCTTCCCACATATCTAGCTTCCTTTTCTTTTCTTTTTTTTTTTGCAAGGCGATTTTTTTCTGATGGTGCGGTGGGTTTTCGGAGGACGAGAGCTGAGTGAGCTTGAGGCGCGAAAAGTACCTGCGCACCCTGAGGCAGCGCGTTCTTCGCTTATTCGCTAATTAGGGCTTTTGAGCGTCGCCGCATTAGCGACGCCGCCATAATGCGTTGGGACAATTCCCTCGTCTCGCGACACCCGGCAACGCGTCGTCCTAATACACCAGTTGCTTTTTATTTTTTCCGCTCTGTTTCTTTTCTCCTTTTGTTTCATTTCTACGTATTTTTTTATATTCTATTTTATTTTTACCTCCCTTAATTCCTTGATACCTTTAATAAGAACCTGAAGAGTTTGATGTTTTTGGTGGAATCTTGTTTTCTTTGATTGCAAATATTCCAACCTTAAAATGTCCAGTTAGGCATTACCAAAAAAAAAAAGAAACGGTTACTGACTGCTGAAACTGCATGACGTCGTGTTTGAAAGCCCGGGCTCCAGTGCGCTATCGATGGCTCTCGCCGTGTGGTGGAACGCGTGCGTGCTGAAGATTTATCGAAGCTCGGAAGCTCGGCGCCGGTGGAGGGACAATCAGATACTCCTCCTGGCCGTTTTCATCTCGTGAATAAGTAGTAAAGGCAACATACAGCGTCAAACGCATAAAGTAGAACGTGAATACCTAATGAAGAAATTAAACGCTACGAAACTTGGGCACGCTATTAAAATAGATTAAACAACACTCGGCAAAATTGGCCCGTAAATGAATACTTTAATATCCCGAGAGTTTGTCCCCCTAAAATCGATAGCAAATTGGTTAAAAATAAAGGGTAAGCAAACGTTCCTAAGGATATTGAGAAAATGTTGAAAACAAAACTTGCTGGTCTTTAAACTTTGTGGCCCTCGAAACTTGTGATAACAGGAAGGGCGATGAACCAGAAACGACTGTCCTTTCAAGTCAGCAATGTTCGCTTGTCTCTTCCGTGGTTGATTAGGCAATACCGTTTTCGCCGAGGTTACCATCCGCCAAGGCCCTTCTATCGCTGGAAGTAAGCTATTTTTTGGTGTCTCTGAAAACAAAAAGCAATTCATGTCAAAAAGAGAGGTGGCCTATCTTTCCGAAGAGGTATCTCTCGAACATTACGGTAAAACATTGTGACATCATTATAGGTCCCAATAAAAGATTGTAGCCTTATTTAGACTATATTTACGTTTATGTTTGTTTATTTAACCCCACCAACACCAACGTGCCTTCCTCGTGGTGCACCGCAACACAGACGAAAATACATAGGCACACACATCAAACACGCTAACATTATGCACGCAAAATTCCAAATTTACATAAAGAAACAAAAACGAATTTGCGTCAATTATAGTTCTGACGTTCCTACTTTTTTAAACAGTTTGTAGGCATGAGCGTGCCAATTCAAGCGTGACGAAATACCACTATACAACACTTCCATTTGGTAACAGGCGAAAGCTGAAGCCCACGAACATAAAACAACTTAATTTGATATCAAATGGAAAGCAGACAAACGAAAGCTAACGGAAAGGAAGAAATTTGAGCATGACGTTTTGTCGTTTAACTTTTTTGTGCAAAAACAACAATTTATGAATATATATTTTTTTCGGAAGTGTGCAACCAGTTCAGTCATAGTTATCTTTTTCCCCTCGAGGTATCGGTCATAAAAATAAAACAAGTAAAGCGTGTTTGGACGCTTTTAGTACGCTTTGATTTTGAATAAATAAGCGAAATCCAGGCAGTAGAAGCGAACTAAACTTTTGAACGGACAAAGCAAGTATACAGCACAAGCGCAGATGACAGTATTACTTTAAACGGTAGTGTAATTCCTTGACACAATGTCGAGCATCCTCAATGAAGAAGCCCCCCGCAGCATTAACGTACGAGTGCATCCGATGCACGGAGTCCCATAAGACACCAAAGTCGTGTATGACAGATGTTTTTTTTTTTTAAATTTTGGACATGTTGAGCATGTAACGAATTGTACATGTGCTATAAATTTTCAACTAGATGCAATAACATTTAATTTTTTTCTGATTGAAGTTAAGAGGCACCACATATTGACTGCATTGTATATCAATCCGCATTTCCTGCAGTCACAGTGGGCTTCAACTGTAAAATACCATCACGTCATCCGCATTCAGCAACAGTCGAGAAAATAGAACACAATCGAAGTGATCACTAGAAAAGTATGTTGTAGAGAAGGGGACCAAGATTAGATCCCTGAGGGACGACAGAAGTTGAGGTGTACGGGGCCGGGAAGGCCCCGTATGCGAACATAGTTTGAGCGCCCCGACAAATAATTATAGGACCATTTGATCTGCTCATCAGTTACACCATATTCAGACGTTTCACCCAGAAGTAATTCATGCTTGACCTAAGTGAATGCCTTCGCCATGTCTAAATGCGCTACTTCAACCTGGCCTCGGTTTTTAATGATGGGCGCACAGAACTGAGACACATTAGACTGTACCAAGTGGCCCTTCATAAAGCCATGTTGCGCCGAATTACTTTGTGCTCAAAGAAGCGATGCAAGCGCGGAAAACTATCATCCAAAAATAATGGATATATATAATTATAATGACACCGGCCTATACTTGTTTTCATTAGTAAGGTGTCCATATATGAAAACCGGTACAATAAATACACGTTTCCACAGAGTAGGAAACGTGCAGTAGAAAAGCCAAATAGCTCAGCTTCAAGCTTTTACAAGAAAATGGTAACGGTAGGGAACGGAACAGTAGAGAGTTTTAGTGAACCGTTTCTGCGCATCCGATACGGTATACGATGGGCCCTCCGGTACGAACTGCGCATGCGCTATCGCAGAAGACTCGCACATGGGCAGTTCGTATCGGAGGGTCCATCGTATACCGTATCGGATGTGCAAAAACTGTTCCCAAAAACTCTTTGTAACCTCACGTCTCCATCGTGAAAAAGAATTATACGATGGAGACGTTCAATATCGTTCAGTCAAAAGCTATAGAACAAAAAATGTTTACCAACTTTACATGTTTTTGTTCTTTTACACGAACGAAAATATACCACACCGTCTACAAAATAGCGCACACATTTAGGAGTCGGCTTGCGTCAAAAGGGGCCTTTGGAAGGCGCCAGTCACACTGACTGAGCAACGTAAAATTACAGCTTCATGTCACGCCGCGTCCGAGGAGAATTGTGTCCCGTTGTTCTCGTGCAAACAGTAGTAGTTTGGCCACCCGGAAGTTTCGGTGTGTCATGTTCGGTTCGTATTTTTTGCTGTTGTTCTGTTGGATGTTCGTTTTTTTCTTCTCTTTTACTGCACAAGACGGAAGGGTGATCCGCTCGGTCGATAATTTCGGGACCGTTCTGACTTCTTTATTTTTCTTTGTACGTTATGTGCAGTTGTAATTTTCAGAGAAAAAGTACAACAAACAAAATACAAATGCAAGAAGGCCGAATTGTGTAGATGGACGTGATGCGCTGAGTAACTTTGTTTGGGCTTCGCGAACTTATATTGATGACAATGTTAGCTGGACACAAACGACCCCAAAGGTAACGTAAGTGACAACCTATTTGCAATAAATAAAAGAAAAAAACCTTTTAAAACTACATTTGAATATTTATCAACGTAAAAAAATATTCAAGCCAAATGATTGTTTTTTTTTCAATTGTCGAGAGTGGGTATGTAAATTGAAGTGTAGTGTAGTCTCTCACAGATTAAGAACCACGGGGCGTGGTGCGCACCAATCATTTTAGTATCGTTCTGCGGCCGATGAGAGTGCGACTTTAGCGAATCAAAATGCTGAAAAACGAATGACGCTGTAACGAGCGTGAACATTATATAAGCTACGAGCTGCCTTCCTTCAGCAATCAGTGACAGAAATTGTCATTTAAGTTTTGTCAAAGCATTGATACGTTTTGTTTTTTGCTGGGTGTAACTAAGACAGTAAAGCAATGTTGGGTTCCAGGTTATTACATACAAGCTCGTACCTGTGTACATAAGACAGTTTTGTTTTCTGTTATACCAATGGAAGGTAAAAGAATCTGAATGAAAGATTATATTTTCTATTATTTTATTAAACATTCATCCGTCGCAACATTTGTCCATTCTTTTCGATTAAACCAATGTGCTTTTTATGTCATGTGAATTTCATGTACTGTACATTTTTCATTCATTCAATGCTGAAGATGAATATAAAAGTCATGCTCCAAGATGTTCAATATACATTATATTGTGTGCTATACTCGCAACTAAACGATTTCAGTGTTTGAAGGCTACCAGAAAAATAAATAAATAAAGAATATAAAAATATAGCTACCATAAACATATGTAACGATTTATCTCACAATCTAAGTCGTCTGCCCATTCAACTTTCCATTTAATAATGTCATAAAACAACACTGAAAAACTGGTCAAATATTCTTTGAGGTATATTTCTAATATAGTAGCGAGGGCGACTACGTATGCAATAGCTTTTATGCTGAAAATGATACTACCAGCTTCATATTTGCACGTATAAAGAAATCAACAATTCAACCGATATAAAAAACAAAAGAACATTCGTTTATATGGTTTCTACTTGATGTTTGTTCCCAAAGGAATAATAATAAAAAAGAAATCTGAAGATGAAATGAAGCTTCGTTAACACGCAACTTCTATGGGCCTAGACCTTGTGTTCGAATACATGGGGATGTTTCAAAAGTTCAGATGTTTATTGTCATCCTAAAGACTGTATTATCGAGTACAAATAAAATGAGTACAGCGCAGTGCGTTTACTTCGATACATGCTGCGCAACCCAGACTAAGAATTGATAAAGTGCGTAGTGGAGAGAGGGGCTACGAGAGTGTACACATCGGAGTAGGCACGCACCTTCATAGCCCCATTCCCCCCCCCCATAATTTCATCAGTTTCTAGCTGTATCTAGGTAGCGCAGCATGTATCGTAGGCCACGTGCTCTACTCTTCGTATTTCGTTTGCACTTTATAGTAGTAGATACGTAGCCCCGTAAAAGCATCGGCGTGCGTTTTAGGGTCTCAAGTACAAGATATTACGCACTTAAAAATAACATATGCAGCACGTCGTACACGACTTGACGCATTTAGCACCAACACACAATCCAGAGTTATTTTGTAGGCCTTTTTATTCTCTCAGATAAAAAAATTCCACCAGTGTTTTTTGTTTTTGTCTTGCTGCCTACGTTTGACATGGTGCGGCCAAATCTCACCATGTTGTGCTCACGTCGGGATAGAAGTGCCTTAGTAATCGATATCTTACCTCAACTCCAAATAATCAAACCTTGTCAAACACTGCTGTGCGAAATTCGGTAGAAAACAGTTTATTTTTAATTACGCTGTCAGAGCAATTTTCAAAAACTTGGAAGCCCAAAAAAAAATAATAACATAGTTTAGTCGTTATACAGAATCAGCCCTGCAGCAAGCAAACACCCGATAATTTTCACTCGCTGCTTCAAGGAATTTCGCAAACTTTGCCTCTGCCCGTTTCATCTCAGTTGAGCCTTTCGGTGGGAATGAGGGCGGGAGGTGGAATTTCGTGTATGTGGGCGGCGTTCATACAAGAAACAATTTTCGGCAGCATCGGGTATCAAGACTGTTCATTAACCATGGCTCAGATTTTTGTTTTCTTCCGTTAGACTCCGTTTAATCTTGGTTGGATCGCCTCTGATGTTTTGAACGTGTCCCGAAAATTAGTTTCTTTCGGGAAGAGTGACGTGCGGCTTTGTTCGGTATTGTTTGCCCGCGGCTTGCAAACATGCCGGCTTCGGAAATCACGAGAGCTTAGGGGATTTAAAAGAGAACGAACCGGATTTCCACTTTTTTGCTCAGCATTGAAGCTTTAAGACTGGCTTGGTTACTTAGTGTACCCCAACTGCGGCGAGTAGTTCTGTATTATGGGTTTGTGTCGAGTAGAATCTCCTGATAATTGAAGATTTGAGGAAAGAAAAGTTTAATCTGTCGATTGCGAAAACAAGCCAACTGCAGCTGACACTTTAATCAGCTAACGTTGCAGGCGCTTCGTCCTAAAAACAAGATATCAAACGCGTACCGATAACTACCAGAGAGAAATGGATTTAAAATCCTGTGAGATTACTTACCTGCAGAAGACATAGACAGCCAGTGTCGTCACTGCCCATATCAGTGTAAACGACACATACTTCTGACACCACAAAAAATCAAAATGTTCGTCCGTTTAAAAAAAAATAGAAAGAAGCTTTGCTTAATGGTAACTTTATTTTATGGTAGGCTTAGAATTGACGCTGAACTCAAGCGTTTGGGATATCAAATGCATGCCTCGTCCTCTTGGCGACAGATTTTAGGATAACACAATTCAATGCGTTGGAGCGAAATCTGTTAGTCTGTGTACTACACGACAGCCCATGGGAAAATACTACTGCCACAAAGTAATACGTAATATGACATATTTATTAATTTGCCACTTCAAATCGTTTTGTTGACATCACAGTCCGGGACACCAGGCCAGAATTCTCAGAATAAACTACGCGATGGCAGACTCCCAAAATCATCCGAGCCATTTTTATAGCCGTAACATCATCGGCAGGCCTTGCTCTGTCCACAAAGATTCCCAAGCGACGATTGTAAACACCTCCTTCTCCCTCTCCTGCCTGAACACACAAAGGCCTTCCAAACTCGACATCCTTACAACTAAAAAATAAACACAACAAAAAAAAAAAACGAGAAATAGAAACAACCGACAACTTCGATCGGCGGGTCGCTATAAAGTCTCCAGGTGAATCCGCGGACCAAGACTTCATCGTCAACATCTGTGATGTTCCTCGCTCTTCCCAAGAGGAACCTAAAAGCAATTTCGTTTTAGTTTTTGCTCCCCTCCGCCTTGCTTTTACTACAGCGTCGCCATTTTTGTGGCAGCCATTACAAGATACCTTTTAGTCCCCGAGGTGTTGTCTGCCCTCCGCACTTTTACGTATAGTTTTCATGTGTCTTTCCTTTTTTTGGCGTTGCTGCACCCTCGAGGCTTTTTTGGTGGATCGCTCTGTACGACGTTCGAGCAAGCTTATTGCTGGAACTTCGAGAGAGGCACATTTTTCCAATGCTATAGCCATTAGTGTCGACGGTTTGATAAGGAACTTGGAACAAGAAGAGGACAAGTCAGCCTTATAAAATCTTATCTGGTCACATTTTCTTTTCCTTTATCACACTAACGCGCATCTCTTTTTTATTTGATGTAAGTTGAAACGGGCTGTTTTGTTTTATTTCCTTACACTATCACACTGCCTTTTGTACTGGCGAAGTATCACCTCATTTTAGCGTCCTTTTTGTGCAGGCGCTGCCCATTAAGAGGAGCGGCAATGGCTCGAGGGATTAGGGAGGTGGGAGGTGGGAGGGTTGAAAATGAGAAAAGAAAGTTTACAGGCAATCCGGTTCAAAAGTTTATAATTTAAAGAATGATAACATAAGAATAAGAAGAAAGAAGCATGTCTTCAAAACGAGCGTATCCACGTTTGTTATGCGAAATTTAATCCTCTACAAAACTACCGAAATGATACATTAATAGTAGTCGCTTGTAATATATCTGTAGTATCCCAATGTTGCTCGAAAGAATGTATCTCGAAAGAGCTCTCAAGTCAGACCATCGGCAGCTTTTTTATTGCATAGTACGGGAGGAACGTCACTGAAACGCTGTTTCAATTTTCTCGTGTGAATGGTAAGCATAATGTCGCATATAAAAACTCTCGAAACGTTTTTTTTTTCACCAATTGGAACATACGACCGCAGAACTAAAAAAAAGAAGAATAAACACATCGTGTTTTTAGTAATATTGTACGAAAAGCGGCTCTAAGTACGGACTCAAATATTTACGCCTTTCACAAGTGGATAAAGCGTTACGTTAAAAAAATCTAAGAGCTGACACTCTTTGTTTTGGTCGACGTTTGTTTATTTATTTGTTTAATCATTCTGATCCAACGCACTTACAATCAGTGTGAAAATGAAGGCGTTCAATTTTATACAAATCACGGCCGCCAGTATGCGCTCAGATTTTTACCTGCGTCTTAAGAACGATATTATAGCTTCTCTTATTGCTTAAAAAGTTTCAGTTTATTCAAGCCATGGACATTCTAAATTCTGCACATTGCTTGCTTATTTGTTAAGTTTAGACCATATGATAAATTAGTGACGTGTTGTATTGCCGTCGTAACGCTAAATACACAAATAGAATACTGTCTCAGATCTGTCTCTATATGTTTAAGGCCCACAACCGAAAGCACAAATAGGAACAAAGAATGACCTTCGCGGTTTTCGACTCGTTATACTCTTAGCTGTAATGCAAGAAAAATCAAGTGTTCATTTACATGGTTTTAAACACTAGTTTTTGCAGCAAAATACCTCCCTAGTAGTCTTCTAACAAGACGAATTGAGAACTTCGCATTTATTTGAGTCGAGTAAAATTTATTATTCAACCAATTCTTCTTCTTTTCTTTCTCCCTCTCTTTCTCTTTTACTCTTTTTCGTTCACTTTCTGTACAAGTTCGCGAAGGGATTTTGTCATATCAATATTTCTATGGAAATACAGAAGAAAAAAAGATTGCACAGCTGACAAAGCATGGCTTCGTAACAGTAATGTAGAAAGCTTGCAAGAAGTCAGCCTTTTGTCGACAGTGATCGTTTATCTTTGCTGATAAAAAAAAGTAAGGTCACTCCGTTTTTTAAACAAAACAAACTAACAAGAAAAACCCGAGTTTCACTTCTTAGACTAATAATACACTCCGAATATAATATTCTGCAGAGAGAGATTGTGGTAGCATCAATTGCTTTGGAAGGTTCAAAATGTTGTTTGCTCTCAGCTGAGGTGCTTTCCTCTCGCATGAGAGATCCATCATTCAGGCCTGTTTTTATTGCTGAAGGTGTCGGATCATTGCAGACGGCAGAAACAGAAATACAATTGAGCATTGCGAGCACGCCGAAAATCCGGAATACAAAACCGGAGGGCATGAACGTCTGCCTAAATTTAAACTGTCTTTCGTTGGAATGGATTGAGCCCAACTGGCACGGCAGATATTTTATGTTTGTTTGCTTGTGAAATGGTGTCCGCTGCCAAAAGGATACAAAAGAATGCACAATGTTAACATTATATCTTTGTTTAACAATAATTTACCCCCGGGTCCCATTGAACCGTTTCAGCATGTGATTTCTGTCAAAAAATTCGGTTTTTGGTCGAAGAATGTGTTAGTGGTGGAGTCCTTCTTGCAACGTTCCATTCGGCTTGTTGTATTTGCAGTTTATTGCAGGGCTCCAATGCGTTTCCTGGGTACATCAATCATTCAGTTTTATTAGCGGTTTTATTATTCTAATGGTCTCGTTAAATATTAAGTGGAGATGGTGTTTGTTTCAAAAATAATTCTTAGTGTGATTGCCAAGGTACGGAGTGTTTTCAGAGTGCCGGACGAATCTAGCCTTAAAAACAAAATTCAAATTATATTTCAGGTGCAGTGTGCTTGCAGGGCGCGTTACTAAGTATATACTTGTTTTAGGTTACAGCCGAATCTCTCAAATGTTTATCACATATTTGAAAGCATTGCCCATCTAAAATGCTCCTCTCAGATCTAATTATTTAATTAATGCCTATGTTAACTTTGAGATAGCTTCAGAGTATTCAGTACACCCCTTCGTATAAATTGATATCAATCACTTTATTTATTTTTAAATACGGACATATCTAATTATTTATGCATAAATCTAATTGTTAGAAATTTTTAACCTCCATTGAGTTTCGTTTTCTTCACACTCACATACGCGTATTAGATACGTGTTTCTCGTTGTGCTCGCCCTATGACAAATGTTTCCCATGCCAAAAACAAAACTTTTGTACTAGAGTACAAAATAGTAAATTACAAAGCTGATTGCAGAGCTTTTGCAGAGTATTTTATTCACTTAAGCGTGTTTCTACATAGTTTTTGTGGTAGGTGACGCCCTTTACGCTTCCTACAATTGCTGGAATTGCTACGCGGAACAAGTTTCGCAGAGATACAGCCAGAATAAAAGACTGGCTTTGAAAATTTTATTTTCAGCTAGTTGTTTTATTTTTAGTAAATGCTCATAAATATAAGTTTCTGACTCGATAAAACCTTACGTTGGAGGTCGTCCGGCGGTTACTGCAGTGATCGCGAAATGCACGCCACGTTCATTAAACAAACAGAACATATATGCTACTTTCACAGTTAATTCACGAATGCGAGAGTAGTCATGGCCTCGTAAAATTGATTTGTAAAGTGTCTATGGTATATCAAATATTTTTGAATTCCTAAAACGTCACGCAACGAAGTGTTCTAAGGATTTCTAATTGGCGTATATTTAATAATTGCAGAATTAGTAATCTGATCTATGTGCAAAAGAGGGACGGTTAGAAGTGGGTTCTTGGTGAACTTGAGAAATTCAGTTGAACGTTTCTGATATTATCACTTCGGTGCGACTTTGAGAAAGACGTTGCTAATTAGACGTTGTATAGTAAGCTAAATGATTGCAATTTGACTACTCATAGAACACGTTAAGTACGCGTTCTAGTTAAAACAAGCATAAAAACACACATTTTAGAACAAACGAAGCTGAGCTGATGCATTCAAAAGAAGCGATGGGTCTTGGGATTGCATACGGCCAACCAGCGTTTTCGAAATGCGTCTTTGGTGCATTGGCACTCAAAGAGGAACACGCTAATCAAAGTGAAAAACAGATAACGCGCAGGAAACGTGCGATGACGAAACAGCCAAGCGTACGCCGTGATTGGTTGAGGTAGAGAGAGCAAGCAAAATCACGTGGGCGCGCATGGAGCAGACAAGCTTCCACGCCGTGGAGGTTGCACGAGCAGCATCTCATATAAGAGTGTTTGCTTCCGTGCACATGTAAAAAACGATGTCACGTCACAAAACACTGTGATATCGATTAGCAAGGACGTATCTTATGTATTATATTATTAACATACGCCGCACTAACAGCGACTCATTTGAATAATTACTCATTTAACATTCAAAAGCATTACATCACCGAAATGTTCTTCAAGGAATACTCTAAGAAAAGCCCGTGCGACTACTTTCCCGCACAATACTCGGAGAGCCAATCACCGCAACTTATGGAGACAACTCAGCGAATGACGATGCCGAAACATATGTTTAGATCGAAAAACGCAGTCTGAGTTGTGACATTGAGCAACGCAAGCGTGACGTTTTGCATTGCTTAATGTCACAACTCAGACTACGTTTCTTTTGTCTAAACATATGTTTCGGAATCGTCATTTGCTGAGCTGCCTCCGCAAGTTGCGGTGATTGGCTCTCCGATTGCTGTGCAGGAAGGTAGACGCACGGGCTTTTTTTTAGAGTGTATATGGTTTGAAAATCGCAGGATCAAATCTGCTAGAGATTATATTAAGGATAAATAAATAAAAAAAAACTTCAGGCGAACCCATTGAACTTCTGCTAAGTCGACGTACTAACTTCTGAATTATTACTCTTAAGTTACGTAGGAACAAAAACACAAAAAGGAAACCACCTGAAACATGACGATAAAAGTTAGTGCTTAGAAACAAAGTTTATTAACGAGTTTGCAGCCTGATGCTGATATTGAGCCTGCCTTTCGCATCTAGGTGCTTTCATGGGATTTCAACTTGTAAGTACTTGCTGCGACGTAGGAACGCGCTGGCCCCGTTGGCGTCGTGGGGAATTAACGCCGGATTTCGAAGCCAGCATTGCGTCAAAATTCAAACAGTGCAGAGTTCGAACTCCACACTGTTTGGATGGAGAATTTGAAACTTGCAACATATGTCTCGGACAGGTTGTTTAATTAAAACCTTTCAGTGTATGTGTCGGTTTTTTTTTTGTTTTTACCTGCAGATTTGGGGATTATGTCATGTTTGATTTAGACCAGCTCATATTCTTAATTACATTCAGTTCGAACGTCTTCTGTTATAAACTTTAGGTATTTCGATTGCGTTGCGTGTAGCTAAGTTCATTTCCTCCACCTGTTAACAATGCTGGTAGCACTTAGTGTAGGTTGTTTAACCGGATACGTGTGTTTGATTTGCACAGTGTATTCTTGTTTACGCTCTTACAGGCAAACGTACTGTAAAATTATATCTAACTCGCGTTGCTTGCGTACAAAATTGCCGCAACTCGGGCGAATTTGTTCGAACAAGACTTCTGACTACACAATTAAATCCGAAACAGGTTCGCAATATGAAAATAATTTGCTGCGTCCATAAGGTGAATTGTATCCCATTAACCAGAGGGTGACAACTTCAAAACCGGTAGAGTAGTTGAAAGGTTAAAAACTCACGCAGGGCTTGTTTTAAAATTTCGGCAACTTTTTCTTAACGAAAGAAGCACCAATAGTCCACATTTCGGCATCGCACAGAGCTCAACCATTCATACAGCGCGTCTACTTACTCCTTTCGGTTAATGCATCGCCAAAAGCATCGCCCCAAGGTCGAAAAACCAGCGTCCCTTCGACAAATGTTCGAGGAAATGGCGGCGGATGGGTTCCCGCTCTCAGGAAATGGCGCTCTTCCAGCGAGATTCCACCCCGCAGAGCGGAAGCGGAAGTGACGGCGATATCGGCAGAGAGTGGCGCTACCTTGTAGCACGATGGGTGCCTGTACGTCACTTCCGGCTAGCACCACGGAGCCGGCGGGGATGGGCAGGCTATGGATTGCCAGATTTCCTCAGGGTATAGGTTCGCCGTTTGACAAATGGCCACTCCAAATGGTCGGCCAGTAAGTGCGCGTCCTCGGGGCCTACGGGCAATTTTGGATCCGAGCGAAGCTTGCCGTGAGCTTCCACAAAGCGGGTTCGTAGATCGAAAAAGCTGAGTAGGTTCAGGTCATCAAACACGTTGTTCAAAACATGAACAAAATCTTTTGGCGAGGTTCATTGCAGCGCAAGATACATTTTAATGAAAGGTTTGATTTTTATAGTTTTTATACAAGCTGCCAAGATGCCGAGTTTCACCGTAAAGCATCGCCTGCAATGCTGAGAGAAAATGGATGTGTTATGTCTATCTTTTTCCGCATTAATTTCGTAATTTATTTATTAAAATTGTTGAAATTTGTTGAGTTCTCTTTTTTAATTTTTTACATATGAAAGCGTTAAAGGGAAGCTGAAGTACCTTTAAAGAAATCTGAGTTAGGAGCGAATTTCTATAGCTTTGCATCCTGAAAATTTTGTTATGGCACTTATTTTGGGCAGAAGTAGTAAGGTGGGTCAAAATGAAGCAAAAAAGTTTAATTTCAATGCTAATTTTTATGTTTGCTTTAATATAAAAAACACAGCCTGGACGAATTTGTATGTCTTGACTTTATGCTCGTTAAATAATTTTTTAAACGGAGCAAGCAAAACATTAAACAAAACTAAAATATCTGAAAGTCGCAAGATGTCTCATTTCGCCCCTCCTTGTGGAGGAGCAAAATGAGACAAGATAGTGGGGCACAATGAGACACTTAAAAAAACCTGATATGCTAACAGTCTTTGTAATAAAAATGCTTGAAACGCGTTGTGCGAGCTCTAACGAACTCTTTATGAGCACACACTTTGCGTTCGGTGCTCTCGATGCACACTGAATGCGGCGCTTTTTGGCTCCAAAGTTCTTTGCACACCAGGCCCCTGCCGAGGCTCTTGAGGTGTGCGTCGCACGGTCTGCAGAAGCCTCGGACTTTGTGCGTGTCTTCGGGGGATCACTAATAATCTTTCTTTCTGGTTTCATTGTGTTTTGATTTTTAGAGGGGGGGGGGGGCGCCGGTTTTTTAGTTGCTTTCGCCAACATCAGCTTTGCCACGTGGGAAGGTGACGTTAGAACAGAGCTGCTCTCCAACTAACTTGTGCTGTGTTTTTTTGTCCTACTTTAGTAAAAAAAAATTCTTGAAGTGTAAAATGTCGAAAAGGACGCGAATTTTGTATCCCAGTGGTTGTTTTGTAGAGCTGCTGCTCTTCACATTCACCGAGCCGTTTGGCTCGTCTTTGAAGCGCATCCTTTGGTATGCCAAAAAGTGGAGCAACAGTGTGAAGGGAGTGACACTGTTTCTTGACAATTTTAGGAGCTTTGTTGATGTCACATTCTGGCTATGAAGCCCTTGTTATTTTTGTATACGTTCGTGCCATTATAAACACCGGAAGAAAAAGAGTATCGCTCAACAGCAGCGAGGAGAGAGGTGCGTTATTGACATATCCGCAAAAAAGTCCAGATTGTTTAGTTTTGTCCTGCGCGTATTCCGTTGCGTAAATAATTATTTATTTACAAAACACAAGCACAGATTGCTCATATTTGGTCCGCATGGAGCTAATAAAGCGTACCAGTAAAATTAAAGCTTACATTCACAAAATAGTTTGTGCCAACCGGGGTCGACACCATGAAGCGAAAGCTCGCTCTGAATGTTGCGCTTTTTGGTAGGGGAAGGCACGTCAACCACAACTCAGCCTTCATTTTTCTCCAAAACACTCTTGCCGATAGCTTTCAATTTTTACACCTGCAAAGTGTACAGGTGGCAGCACCTCTTGGTGAAGTTTGAACGTACTCCAAGTTATGGCCTGGAAGATAGATGGCGCTAAACACTAAATGTTGCATTTCGCCCCTCATCTCATTTTACCCCACCTTCATCTAAACGAAAACCCCATTTGTTTTTAAAAGCACGTGTAGCGATTGCCGCCAGGCGTGCGGCGATCCTCGCCGCCGCCTGTTATTTGTCCAGAGCGTCGTGACGTCATTGACGGTATCCTCCAACCAGCTTATTGACGAGAAAGGGCCATCTGACCCCGTTGATGACGTCGCTATTGCTAGTTTGTCTCTCCGCTCTCGCACATTCCTACCATCGTAGCGCAGTGACGGGTGGGTCTACATCAAAATTTTAATTGGCTATTACGAGGCTCCTGCAATTAAGATCGAAATAAAACTTGAGACACATATTTTGTAAGGTGTCTCCATTACAACTTTTACTGTTAGTTCGAATTTGAGAACCTCTTCAGCTTTTCTTTAAGGGATCAGTGCGATGTTCGAGTTCAGGACGTCTTTGTTTAACAAACCTATATTTACAGTGGCACCTACCTTGTAGCTCCTGTTTCAAATGAAGGTACGAAATAAATATATTTATGTGCTATACGTAGTTTAGTTCATTGCCATATTTGTGTCAGATTAATAGGACTCCAAAAAGTACGGTTAGGGTTTCGGGCTCAATTTATAAATCGTTATTTATAAAAATAAGCCCGTGAAAGGGCTCAATTTATAATCACGTGAAAGATGTCTTTCAGACCATAAACAAAACTCACGTGAAAGATGTCTTTTCAGCCCATAAACAAAACTCACATCCACTCCAGCTCCGGCACATATTGAATGCTTCATCGTCGCTTTCTGTAGCTTCATGGTTAATCGCGTGTGTGTGTGGATTCTCTACTCTCGCTGTTATTTTTTAAGGTTAATATCCGTACAGTTTATGGGAAATGCGTCCAGTGACTTGTCGCCGATTGTAGTGACTAGACAATATTTAACTTGCTCCAAAATCAATTCGCGGGTAGCTTTCGTCCATGTGGAATGACCTTCCTAATTTCGTTGTGACGAAATCTGACCCCGAACGTTTTAAGGAACTTTTTTTAGTCCTTAAGGAATTATATTATTTATGTAAAATTAATTCTTGTTTATAATGTGGCGGTTCTGACCAAAGTTTTTTAAAATAATCAAGATTTTCATTAAAAAATATGGCAGTCTTTTTTAATTTAAGTCAGATTTGTTTGATTAAGAAAATGTTAATTTAATTTAAATAACTGTATCTAAAAAGTATCGATTCTTAACCATTATGTTCAGTAAAAATTAGAAGTTCAGGAGAAACTCCCCTCACCCTCTTCGCTTTAGCAGAGGGAATGCTGGAGAGGAGGCGTCCTCCACTTCAGCCTTCGCTCTCTTAAAGTGGGGAGAGTTGGGAAGAGATTCCACTTTGCTCTGAACCTGTCAACCCACTTCAGACGTATTTCTTAGTATTTTTTAAATTTTTTGTTGGTCAAAGAATTTTAGGTATTTATTTTTCTCTTTATGATTTATTGCAATAGCTCATTAGTTCCCTAACATTCGTTTTTTTGGCGCTTTGTTTTTGTTTCAATAGGACATTATGTAGCTGACAAACAAAGTGGGCGGTACGAATCAAGCTTAACTTTGAGATCTGCTCATAACTTTTGCGCGTGTTCAGCCTTATTTAATCGTTTCTTGCTTAGTGATTCTTTGATTTAAATACAAACGATATGTAAAAAAGAAACAATCAAAGAGAGACAATAAGTAAATAAAATATATTTAGGAATTATTTTTGCGGGAACGTTTTGACACAAAATCATCATATGAAAACGGACTTGAATTATATCACGAATTAAAACGCTATTTAAATCATAATTAAAATTTTATGAATTTTTATTCTTTATACTGGTTCTGAGGGAAATGATTAAATATTGATTCATTCTTGCTTTTGCTTCGATTGGTATTGGTTGAAGAATTGAATGTGTTAATTTAAAAATTTTTTGAGTTTCATTGTTGCGTTAGTTATTTCCCCATCAAAATGCTTGATTTCATCCCCCTAATGTAATATCCTTCTTGAAAAGACCTTTAACCTTTTTTTAATCAACACAAGTTTTAAAAAGATGTCATGAGGCAAATGACGAACATTTTAAGAATGCATCCATGTGGATCGGCAATAATCTTTCTGATTAACAAACATACTTTTCGCACTACTCTGGCAATGGCTGATGCATAAAAAAATGGGGTTTTCTAACTAAAGCATGCCTCCAAACTAGAAATATTCCGCCTTCATTGATTTTTTTCTTTCTCACGCCATACCGCAAAAACACGCAACTCTGCCAGAGATCAAAGGATTCAAGATGAGCTTCCTCCCGATTTCATGCTGCATAATGGCGACAAATGGCTCACTTCGTACACAAACAACGCGGAAGCGTTTGCTTCTCTCACGTACTGAATCTATCGAAAATCCGCACGAAGAGGATAAAAAATGGAGATACATAGTTTAGAAACAGCACGGAGACGGCATTATTCATCCCGGATTGAGAGGCATATTTGAATCCATTCATGTTTTTTATAGTATTCGTAGTACGAAGTTTTTTTTATTTGTGCTTGGAAGGCACGTTGCAGAGCGTTGCGTAAACACGAGAAAATTTAGTTTGTGCTTTGGTTGGTGCTTCGGCCCATGTACTAAAATTCTCGCTGGAGTTTCGGCTGTAACGACGGTGAAATCTTGAATTGTGAGCAGAAAAGAGGGGCTTGATTTATGAGACCTGCTACCTTCTTTGGAAAGTTATCTTAATGTTTTGTTTTTTGTTTTTTGGTTCAAGTAGAGAGGTTTATGACTGTAATATTTCACTCTATGTCAAAACAACTTCAATTAAAAAATAATTCATGAGCCAAAATATTTTGTGGATATAGTTGTGATATAAGTTTGTGAAAAGAACTCAATTTCATCAATAACAGAGACACTTAGTGCTTCCTGCAAGTATCGTAAATTTTTGACGCGCTGACTGCGTGACAATCAAGGTTTTAGATGGCGGATGTCGGCGCACAGCAGTAGGATGAAGCGCTAGATTTCATTTTTTTCCAAGGAATCTGCTTCGTGGTGCATGTAGCTTGTGATTGCTTGTAAAGTACCAAGAGATTTTAGAAGCAATTCTTTAGCCCAAATTATTCTTATAAACAATCAGTTTAATTTTTTAATAAGGGATTATGAATAACATAATCTCAGATGTTAAATATTAGTAACTGACTTT
>JAZHYW010064783.1:0-19836 GCA_037355805.1 Ixodes ricinus | reverse complement strand
GTTTCACCGTGAAAATATAACGCCTAAGTTAAGAAACTGCAGTTTTCCCCCGTTTCTTCCATAGAGTCCCATGCATTAGCAGGTGCCAAGCGACGGCTTCCTGTAGCGCCGCTCTACCCCGGCAAGGTAAACCTTGATCCGTGATCAGCATACAACAAAAAGTATGTTGGCCGCGTGTAACAATGAGCTGGACCAACACCTTCTAGAAATCAATGGCAAACCGGAATAAATATTGACCTCTTCATTAAAAGTTATTTTACGAAGAAACAAGAAAGCGAATCTTGAAGAGTCTTTCAATGCCGTATGATATTGAAGGGGTCAGCTTCTTTTGTACAGAAATGTGCCACAAAAAGTCGATTGTCAGGTAGACAATTCTTTCGTAGCCATTTGAATTCGAATGAGGCAATATGAACGCGCAAAAAAGCCCAGCCATTGTAGCGTGCAGATTTCCACAGTGCTCAAATATTCAATGCATGCACATTCCTTTGATATATGGATCTTGCGGTGTCATCATCATTAGCTTTCTAACAATTCGAACAAAACTTACATTGAACTCAGAAAGAGTCAATTTGTACAGATTAATATAGGAAACTAACATTTTATATTTTAAAATGCTTTGCTTTAAACATCATTCGGGAGAAAGAATTAAAAATAAAAATAATACCACAAATCCTTCATGTAACTATCTCCTAAGGCGAACCTTGAATCAGAATGTTCTGAGCCCGTTGTTCCCAATGCGAAAACTAACACAAGTTCTAAAACACTTCGCACACCACAGACCGTCCTGCAAACACCTACAGCGCTGCCTGAGAATACAGAAAGGTGAGGTGGTTTAACACCACTACAAGGAGGCTATGACTCTAGATAACCTTGCGTGATTGATGCAGTCTCAATGGACAGGCAGCGATAAAATACACAGGCGAAACTGCTTGACACACCTTCGAAGAACTCGCGTAACCTGGCGGATTTTTCTTGTGTGTTCCATTAATTCATTGGTCGCTGTCTTTTGCTCGTCCCTGAGTTGGGAGATAAATGTGAAACATCGGTTCGCCGGTGAAATTTCCTCAACACTCCAACGCACGACACTTATAAGCGATTCACCCTTCAAATTTACTGTAAATAGTGAGTTTTAGTATTGCGAATACGAGCACACGCAAGCGAGTGTACGTTTGCGTTCGTATTGGGTTCTCCACGATGCGCATGCGCGAAGTCGTCATGCGCCAATCCAAGACCGCAGATTGAGCTCCGCACGCGCAGCGTGGAACACGCAACGCTAGCCCAAACGCACAGGTCTTGCGTTCGCTCGTATGCCGCAATTCTAAAACTCACTAATATTCTTGTCGACAAGACACGAAGGGAAAAACAAGGATCGTGTTTCGTCTCCGCATATCTAGCGCTTTACGTCGCAAACCTAGTTTGTTGTTCTTTTGTTGTTGTTTTTTGCATGCGAGCCGTCTGCCATGAGTAGGTTGTGCGAATAGCGCAGCGTCATTCATAGCTTTGACTATGCAAGGCAAAACCAAGACAGCGGATTGTTTAACAGTGCAGAAGCTAGGGATGACGCTGTGCTATTCGATTCGAACAACTATTCGCACACCCCTACAGTTAGTTTTCCCGTACGTCGTTTTTTTATTAGATCTATGTCAGCTGCCTTAAGTCCAGACGCAGTCGACGCTACAAGCTGATGGGAAAAATCAAAGACCGTCAAAATCACTGCCAGCATGGTGTTTGTCAAATTTCTTCGTTCTATCAACGCTTCACCAATCGAAAAGAAAAAAGGCCCAGTGACTTGCACTTTTGATTTTTGACTTTGCTTTCTTGGCCCCGTTAGTTTGGTAGTGTCGGTTGCGTCTGGACTTAAGCTGGAACGGAACACACAGCAGTCGTTACGGCCTACAATACCACTTTCGTTCCTCGGGCGCTTTCAACGAAGACACCTAGTCTAGGATGACAACGTACAAAAAAAATGTAGTCTTCCCGGGGCAATGGACCTTTTTCACATACCGACGGCAGCAGGCGGTGGCTGCACGAACTAAAAATCGAGGAAGGGACCTACCTGCGCTACCAATCGATAATGGGAGCTACGCTACCAGTTTCTTTGTTCTCTGAGCAGTGGGGCGTGCCCAACGCGCCGTCCGAGTGGGGCATCCATGGCGTCCGCTTAAACGTCCTGTTATTCTTTCCGTCCGCTTTCTTTTTTGCGTAACACAATTATGTGCATGCCGCATTACGTTTTCGCCTCGCTGATCTGGCCTCCTTCCGAATTTCCCTCGATTTTTGGTGCCAACTTCCACCGCTTGGCATCGGGCGCTCGCGCGTGCGCAGAACGCTTCTCGGAAAAGGTCCATTTGGCAAAACATCGCCATCGTCGTCAAAGCTGCTTGGTGGTGCAGTCTTTCTGCTGGCGCTCGATGCTGGCTCTAGCTGCTGTGACGTAGCTGATGTCATAAAGGGAAACTACGTCGAAAGCTGGTTTCCAAAAAGTTGTTCGCAGGACGCTTGCGTGCTGCGACGGCAGCAATCTGCCTCTTTTTTACGCTTAGGGCAGAGTGGGGGAACCGCTATCAATGACATATTGCGCAGGACATTTCTTCCGGCGGCATTGCACTTACAAAGATTTGAAAGGACGCAAATCGACTCACAACAAAAAAACGCGACCTAGAAATTGCACGTTTTGCTCGCCGGGGGGCGCTCCTCACAACTTGTTGTTCAATGCGATATACTCTTACCCAAAGGTGCCGAAATGAGCTAGAAAAATATATAATATTTTCACGCATTTACAATGGTATGCTGCGTGTTTACCGATAACACTGGCCGTTCCATGCTGCTTCAAGACGCCTTTGTTGTCCGTGAAAAGACTATCTTTGCGGTGCCATCACCGGCAGCTGGTGATTTGAGTACTCAACAGATGAGGAGCAGCACACCAACTTTCTGGGCTAAAATGTTTTCTTTAAAATATTTTTGTTTCATGTTATTTTTGTGGGTTGCTTTAGAACCCCTTATTGTGGCATTCGTTTCATTCCTTCAATAGAAAAGCAGCAAGGGAAAGTGATTTATCGAGGTTGAGCTTAGAACTCTGAACGCAGATGGCGGCACACACCCAGCTATCGACCGAACATCTCGCCAGAGGAGTGAAGTGAAAAGAGCCTTTCACCAGCTTCCCTCTCTCAACTCAGCGCTGCAAGGAGTTTCCCCAGCAGCCAGCAGCTCAGTGCATGGGAACTGTTTGTGCGATTCCCGAATATTTTCTGAACCTGCGCAGTGGATTAATGTCTTGCTTGCCATTATCCGTCATCTGTTCTAGCTAGTTGTATCTATCTCCTTGTGTTCTGGGCTGGTATTGTTAAGGAACTAGTATTTATGGTCTCCACAAGTTTGTTATTTGCCCAGTGTGTGTCAGGTCTTTGACGACGCCTGTCCGGATTTTGTGCTTCGCCCTTGCATTTCGGAATTAGTGAAGCACGAACAATGCGATTTGCAATTCAGACTTTGTGGTAGGAACCTGGTTGCGTTGTTGGGACTCAAGGATCCGACGGAAGGATTACGTGCAGGTTGTCGCCAGCCGACTGTAATGGGACAGGGAAGAAGACTCGAAGAGAGATATGAATCGGGCTCCGCAGCGTGGTGGCAGATGTTTCTCTGACGACACCGCTGCTTGGATTATTCGGTGACTTTATCGTTTTCTACGTAAAAAGTTTCCCGTGTACTGCTTTGTCGATAGAAAACTATGGCTTATCTTTGAGTGCGGTTTTTGGGCCTGAAATTATGATGGTATCCGCCTTACTTTCATCACATTACGGCGATGCAGCAGCTCAATGGAAAAATGAGATTTTTCCAAGCATGTATTTAGTTGTGCCTGAAGAAAAAGTCCGTGCATATATAATTTTATTATCAGAACGTTTCATAGATCCCACATAGACTCCCGGTATGGAAGCGCATTGGCGCGTTGGTGTGTTTAATTTTTAACAGTACAGTAATTTATGTAATTTCGCAACCAAAGTCTTCCTGAGAACTTGACTGTACGAATTTCTTCTTTCGGGAAATGCTGGCTTGGCGGCAGCCGGTGCGACCAGATCGTCAAGGGGCGAAGCGACGATTCGAGTTTCTGGGGAAACAGTCGTCGTTTCTGAGCTCATGTGCCGAATTAGATAACTACTTGATTCACCAAGTTTTAATTCAACGCATAAAGATAAACAACTATTAAAATAAAGTTTTCAGGCGGATACAGATTGTTGTTCATGCTGGTTTCTCCTTCATTGCAAAACAACTTGCCAAGTATTATTTTCTGCATCGCTTCCTCTCTGCTGGAATATATTGTACATAAATCAGAGTTAATGTAAGTGGAAACAGGAATACGTGCGAGTTTCTGCTAAGCCGCTTGAGTGGCGGTCCGCTGACGAGACGACGAAAATTACGAACTGCAAAGCCAATTTTTAAGAAAAATCCATCACGACGGAGTTCAGGGCCCTAATCTCTCCTAGGTCTCAATCGGGGGGAACTGCTTCTATCAGTTCTTCTTTCCTTGACTAGAAGATTAGGCGGCGCCGGAGCACACCAACACAGCCTGGACAGCGAAGGCCTAGTGCTGTCACGTCAACTGAAGAAGGCCAACTCGGGGAACAACTCAGACACACCAAGTCCAGTTCCCACGGCGGCCGTCGCCAGCAGGATCATTTGTTGGGTGTGTCTTGACGGTGGTGGTGACCCGTGGGTTGTATAAGTTCTTGATAAATATTTGTTTAGTTATATAAAACAAAACACTCTTTTTTTAAATGTGAAGTTTTTTGTAAGGTCCTTGCGTTTTGTTTTGGATGGAACCGGTAAGTTTCTCCAATGTCCTGTTTGAATGGCAAAGTACCCTCCTCTTTTCCTTATTTTTTTAACATATAGTGTAAAATTCATTTTATACCATGTCCCTTTACATCTTGATGGTGTACTGCCTCACCGTCCTTCACATATGCGAGGGTATTTAGAGAGGATGTCTGATAAAAATAAAACATATCCTTGAAAGATTCACATTTTCCGAACGCAACCTGGCAGGCCGTGTTATGTCACGAAAGCGAATTGACTTCTATGATTCTACTTATTCACTTTTATATCACCTAGAATATAGCATAATCTTGATTGGAGCAATAGCCAATAATGTAAATTGCGGATGGAGAAAAAAGAAGACAATAAATTGTAGAGAATTTTGGAAGTGCAGTTCTCAACACTGACTTTGCCTTCAATTAATGTTGTTACGGTAAAACAAATTAAGATGCTTGTATTTTTGTGTAAATTGAAACGTGACAATAAGAACAATGAATAAAGCGTACACAAAATAAACGGGTAAACTTCATACTTTAAGCTTTCAAGAAGGTCGTCTTAATAAATCCTCGATAAAAGAGTGGTAAAGAGAGACGCTCTTTTCTCTGTTTATTGTATGTCTTTTTTTTTCTGTGTTCACATACAAACATCCGCTCTGCAAGGTTCCTGAAAATGCCGCAACATTCCCACATACATACCATTCCCGGCTTCGCAATCGTTGCAAGTAATCTGAACGTGGATTTCCAACGTGGCACAGCTCCCAGTCGATTGGCTCTATTTTTTCTCCGGCCAACGCAGTAATGAACATTTTTCTATATGCAAAAGAGCAAGGCGAAAAAACTATCAGGAAATCAAATACTAGCAAGACACCAACATTCTACATCTTGATATAGGGAATACAGCATGTTACTGACAGGTCACACACGTTTAGTTTTGTTTTCTTAGCTTTTTTTCTGCTTATTTTCTTACCTTCGATATTTCCATTCATTTCATGGTTAGAATGTTTTTAAAGCAATAAAAAGAAAGTGTGTTTCTGACACCGAGGTTCTGTGAAAGTGGATCATGATGGCTTGAAGTTGATCTAGTTGATTCAGTAGTTTACCAAACTGCTAACAGTACAAACAATTTGGAAAAGGTAAAAGAAATGTCAAGAAAAAAATAAAACGTTAACCCGTAAGGAAGAACGCAAGGACGGTAGAAATAAAAATGAGAATCAAACTCGCCAGAAGGAAAGGAACACGAAATGCAAAAGCACGACGGACGCAAGGAACCCGGTAGGTGTATGACACCGCACAGCCAGCGTTTGCGCGAATTTCGATACACACGGACAAACACGTCGTCGTCGTGTGCAAGCAGCCTGTGGCATGTCCGCCCGGTTCATGGACTTGACACATCAGAAAGTGTAATGCACGTCGGCGGAAATTCAAGGCAGCTGTCTTCCTGATGCCGCCCGCGAAAGATTCCTACCTTGCCAGCTGTTGTTCTGATCCGCCCCTGAAGGAAGGAAGAAGTAACGGTACGCAAGCCACCTACACGACGCTCAGACTTATACACTTTCTTGTTTTTGTTCTTATCATGCTCTGCTGTGTTTCCCCGGTGTTAGTTGCATTCTGAACCATGCGCAGCCCCTTTCTTTTCACATCTCCTTTCGCTACAAAATCCATATTTTTCTTTTCTTTTATTTTTTTTTTTGGGGGGGGGAGAGTACCACGAGTATCATCTATGGAGCACCGAATCCTCTTTTGCGCTGTTAGGGTGTCATTGCAAAAATGTCGTGTCCGCGTGTTTGCAGAGTTGGAATGCAGATTTTGCTGTCTGTTGATGCAGCACTGGTGATCGTTGCTCGCTGGCTTGAGGTTCGTACTCAATTTTACGCAACGATGATTTTACCCGTTATTAGAGTAGACCAATGCATTGAAAAAAGGCGCAAAGTTAACTTTATTGCCTTTTGAAAGGGGGACTTGTTATTGTTGTCGCGGTTGAGACAGCCGTTTTCGCCTATTCCAAGTATGCTCCCGTCGATTGAGGGTATAGCATGCATGAAACTGCCAAGAAGTTGGCGTTTTTTTTCTATATTCTTCAGCATTCGATTTAGGACATAACAGAAGCAGCAGCGGCGGTTAATTTCACGGGTTTTTACGCATCTACATTCCATTCTCGCGGGAAACGTAAGCCCCGCGTACAAGCAGAACATGTCTACACTTATCATAGCAGCACTTTAAAAATAACCACTCTCCTTCTCAATCAAGCTTGTAAAATTACCTCAGGCAGTCCGCGCGCTCCAGAATTCTCAACAAACCCCTCTCCCAAACCAACCTTTCCCAAGGAATTCAAAACGCCATAATGAAACCAAAAAGCGACAAGCAATAATTTTGATTTAGCGGAGGCAATCCGTAAGCAAACAATGTGCGGCGTTTACTAAACATTGCTCGAAGGAGCGTGGCCACCCCAGGATAGCATGCGTCGACGAGCTGCACTGAACACGCCAGTGCTTCTGAAGCGGTCTACGGCGACGGTAGGAACGTGGCTAGCTTCTAAAAGTTTCATGCGTATCGTGCTGACACCTAATTATACAGGCGGGCACATTCGCCGCGTCTGCGCGCATCTTGTCTACGATGCGATATGCTGGGCAGAGTTGCGAAACTTCTCTGCTTTTCGGGCCTGATCGAGGATGCAGCTGGGCTGCCGTTGACATTTGAGAGGATGAGCCTTCGCTGCTGGCTCTAATGTTTCTGCGGCGACACTATTACGGATGTTTGGTGAGGTGTAGTGTTCAGTGCTGCGTGTGCTACAACGTAACTTTCAATAGTAAGTAATACCGATCGCGAAAACCAAATTATGAGGCGGAAAGAAATTTGCTGGTGGTGACACTGTATTTTTTGCTGAAAACGTGTCCTGTTATGGGAATTTGTTTTCCTGGGGTTAATTGCGAAAACCTACAGTGTTAACTGTTGGTCGCGCTAATCAAACGTTCCAGATATTGTGACCCTTTGATGGTTAAAGTGCGAGCACACTGACGAGAGTACTACTCGCTTATAACCAAGCAAATAAACATTCACCAGCTCCAAAGCATTGGCGAGAAAGTTCCGATTTATTTGTGTTTAAAACTAAAATGAAAAACAGAAAACTAAAACTTAAACGCAAAAAGTGTATCCATCATATTTGTTTTTTAAACTTACTTTTGGAAGTTACGATTACCTTTTCGTTTCCAAACCGGCATAAACATGTAAAAAGGTCGATCAGATCATTTTCAGAAGTTGTATTTGCCCCAATGTCAGCAATCGAATCGTAACTCGCTTCATGAATAAACCATGTTAGGACAGAGGAAAGAAGCATTGGATTCACGACAAACAAAAAGTCGGGTGTGCTTACAAACAGGCCACGTTGACTTTAGCAGATACTTAAATAGAATCTTCGAAAGCAGGGTGAACGTCGCCCGTTCCGTTGATTCAGGCATATTTTTACCTGATCAAAAATTGGTCCGCCCTAATAAAGCAGGTTTCAAGATTAGCGTGAAATCCAAAGCCTTTTTACTTAATTCCGCGCTAGAAACAAAACAATTATTAGAGGTTCCGGTGAGCTGTGCGTTCTTTATATTAAAATTGCTTTTATAATTTTTTTTATTTTTTTTTATTTGGACACATCATGCATCGTAATTCAATTCGGCGGTTTAAAAGCAAACTAACAGAATGAACACTAAAAAAAAAAAAACACATGAGAGCTTAATTGCACCTACGGGCCTCCTGCAAACTCATTCTGAAGTGAGGGTCGGTTTCGGTATCCTTTAATTGGACGACGTAGCGAACCATTTTGTGCCTGAATAAGTGAAATGAAAACCGTTGGTGACGTTTCTGGGTGTTCATCGTGTAGTAAACGTCTTACAAAGAATATTCCGTTACCTTCTTACTTGATCAACGACATCGATCTTGCGTCAGAGAGCTTTTGCTCCTTCGACTGCTCTCGCTTATCCCTCCTCATATATTTCTTAAATTCTTGTGTCTTACTTGGCAAACTAAGGCAGCACCGGGACTTTTGATGTACACATGGGTTACACAATATTAGGGGTATTAAAGGCGCGTTCTGCTGGTGATTTGGGGAGGGCGCGAGCCATTCTTGCGTACCGTTAGCGAGCAACGTTCGTCAAACACTAATCCGGTCCAATTTTTTCGTTCTTGTGTCGTTAAGTGCAGGTGAGTAATGAAACCATCTTGCCTCGCCGTCAATGTATTGTTTACAAGCGGGCACACAAGAAACAGGCCCCTTTTGTGTACCGGTCTTTATTACTTAAAGTCGATCTTGTAAACACAGCAAGTTTATTGGTTTTTTTAATCCACAAAAGCCGATTATATAGAGGGAACGCCACGCCACTCCCTGGGGAGATCGGCACTGAGAAAATGAGTATAAGTGAAACGCAGAACCCGACAAGTTTTAGCTCGGCTTTGGATATATAAATACGCATCCATAGGATAGAAAACAACTAAACAAATATTGTATATATTAAGAAAATCACATGACCGGTATATTTAGGTGCACAAAGTCGTGAGTGCTTCAAAAAAAAAAAGAAACAGAACTTCCCTAACGTTTGGGTGTAGCTTTTTATTTTTAACGTTCCGTGACATTTTTTTAACATTCCTTATAAAAGAAAGAGAAAAACATTAACAGCAATAAATTCGTCTGTACAATGCGAGACATATAACACCTCGGAATCCGGAATGTAACAAATCGGTAGCTTAGTTGGATTAATGTCCAGCTTCAGGGAGCAATATTTAGGTGAAACGTTTGGTGTTCAAATTGTAATGTCAATGACCGAAAAATAAAAATGAAAGACGTTTACGAATCTCTGCAATGCGAAATTAGAGCGCAGTTCTCAAGGAAGAGGGGGGAGTGTAGAGAGGGGAGGGTATGTCCCTCCTCGTCATTTGTTCCCTCTCCTCCTCCCCTACTCCTTTCCTCCTCCTTCTGCTCCATCCCCTCTCTCCCCTCCTCTCTAATTCAGTTTCACCGCTATATTTAGAGGGAAATTGACGTCACATGACGTGGTGTCACGTCACTGTGATCCAAATTCAGCTTCTTGTCTGAGTTTTAGCGGGAACATTGATGCCACGGACCTCAACACCAATTCAATTCCCCACTAAATTCAGCGGGGAATTGCGATCGCTGTTGAGGTCACGTGACATCACATTTTCCCGCTACAATAGTGTGGTTACGACGCGTTAGATTTGGTGAGAAATTTCAACTTAGTAGTAACAATTCAACACTACAGTTCGAATAGTTCTTGGTACACCCGAACCGCGCCTCAATAGAGCGTCGTCTTTTAGATCATCTGCTACACCACTATAGGATACTGGAAATCTATGTTTGGCCTGCTCACCTCGAGCGCATCCCAGATTGCTGTTAGCTAGTCCCGCCGAAGATTCCGGTAGTCTTAAAGTAGCTTTCCTCGCCGTCCTGATGGGAAGTATAGCCCCTTCCAGCGCAGCTACTGATCTTAGTTAATCTTTTGTCCAGAGTGCTTCCTTTAGCTCTCATGCCGCCAGCGGAAGCTTTCCTGCTTTACGTGATTGATTAGCCTGGCAAAAGAAACTCCTGACGAGGCCACGGAAAGGAGAAAGGCAACGTCACTGTTGCCATGGCAAAGGAGCGCGTCTCTTCGTTGGGGGAAAAAACACGTGATCAGCAACTCTACGGTGACGCCGAATATTCCTTTTCACGTTGAACGAGAAATTCGGATGCAGTGGAAGATTAGGGATGCATCCGAAATATATATATTTTTACGCTTGTATTCAAAGCACAAGATTAACAAACAAGAATTAAAAAAACGGTCCAACAAACCAGAAAAGTCAGACACATTTCTAAACCAGAAATTAATTTTAACAGAAAAAAAGAAAGAAACTGAGGAATACAGAGTCCCGCACTGCCAAAAACTTAAATTTTTCTTCAGAGAACGTAGCCTAACCTAAAGCAATGGTAATAACTCCGAATAGCTGTAGATATTAGGGGAACGTCATTTCCTCGTATATAATGTTAGTGTGTTCATGTTACTAAGATTACATTTTAAAATGATTTCATATTTGTAATTTGATTACGCAATTAAAAAAACACGACCGGTTTGATTTTATAGATGCTAGATGATTCGATATATATGGCCATCTAAATAAGCCATTTTTTTGTTTTGTACATTGCTGCTCTGATGCAGGCTTGAAGTTATGCACAGTTCCAAAATCGTTTAACACACTCTGATGACACCTCTTATTGGCATGGTGTAAAGATGACTTTCCGTGCAGTACTTCTAGTTTTCAAAAAAGCAAGTTTCCCTACAATTCAGCAAAATATTTCCCGGTGAAAACACTAACATTTTAATTAAAATAATGTTAGAGCTGCCAGCGTATGCTGGAAACAAGGACGACTCTGCAGCGCTTGTAGCGCGAAAACAAAATCTCAATATATAATTCTTCTACCAGTTTACAGCGTTCGGTGGGACAGCACAGTCCAACGCTGAAGTTCTTTTACTTACTTAGTCATCACATATTTGGACTGACAAGTGATACATATTATCTGCACCGCATAGATTATCAAGAATAAAAGCGTTCAAACAACTAAGTTACCTAAAAAAAAAAAGAAGTATTTCCACGAACAGTGGAACTACTCGGAATGATTGCAAAGTGGTGAGCCATTTTTAGCTCGGGAGCGTTAGGGAGCTCGTGTCGCGGAAAAGCCGGCGGCGGCGGGACCGGGAAAATCCTGATTGGTCGATGGGGTCATGACGTCACAGACCCTTCACGTCTTACAGGAGTTTCAAACAGCCCACAACGCTCCCGTGATACGTGACGTCGAGCGTGGATAGAAAGTGATTAAACGTGGCATATACTGCGAAATAAAGGTCTCGACATTTCTCAAATAATTTTACATACAAAAATAATCTACTCGCCCCCCCCCAAAAAAAAAAATATATATATAGGCGGGGTTTGGACTTACTTACCTTAGGTTGCAAGCCAGACGCGCTACTGACTAGGCCACTTGGGCACTTTTATTTTTCTTTTTTCCTGCCACTGCAGGCACACTTTCACGGCTTAGGAACGAGGGCGGGTTCATGTGTTTGGTTCCCGCACTCCAACCATAAAGGCGAACCTTGAATGTCCTCTCGTAATTTCGGTGACTCCTTTTGAAAAACACCTGGTATCAGATGCCCGCTCTATTCCTTTCCTTCAATGCTTGAGCGCCGCTGCTGCCTGCGGTATTTCAAAACAAATAAATACTCAACATATTTCTAGAATAAAATATGCACGACTGATTCATGCCGGAGTTGTCACATGAAAAAACTTGAACAGGTGAGTGTGCAAAGTTGTCTTTCTTGTTGCAATAATGTGCGCGCCATCCTTGCCGTTGCACACGAAAGCGCAATCATGTCGCTCCGCCAACTCACACTGAAAGCAACCTTTTAAAGCAGGGGGGCCAAACCGCGGCTCGTGAGCCGCAGGCGGCTCTTCACTGGTCCAAGTGCGGCTCGCGGATCCCTCGTAAGGGGACCCTCCCCCCCCCCCTACTTTTCCGCCCTTTCCACGTTTCCCAAGGATTTCCAGAATAAAGAACAACTTGCGGTTTGGCAGCCTTGTGCCCCCATACGTACAGTCGAACCGCTTTTCACTCGTATGTTTCCACAGAGAAAGGCATCAAGGACAGGGACTGTCAAACCATGCATGCACTTTGGCTTGGGGTCGAGGAAATGTTCTGTCTCACGGCCTTTGTCACTCGCCGGTGATACTTATACCCTTTAAGGCCCGTTCACACTCTTGCAACCAAGTACGACCGGGGAGACGAGACCTGTTGAAACCTCTTAAAATTTCTTAGGTCGAGAAAACACACTGGCACACGGGCGCCATCTATGCGGAGATCCTGAAACTGCATTTCACAAGAGCGAAGGTTTGTCCGGGATTTTCGAGGTCAAATGTGCGTAATAACTATAAGAAAGGCTCGTTTTATAACATGATTGTAAACCTGAGAGTGGGGCAGAAGAGAACACAACAGAAGGTAGAAAAAGAGGAGGCAACGTCTCAGGTTTACAATCATGTTCAACTTACACCAGCTCGCCTGCACTCTGACTATTTTTTCGTTTATAACGTTGACAAAAGTTTGTCGGCCCAAGAAAGAAAGAAAGGATAAAGCGTGAGAGAAATAGAGAATATGCCGGACCACCAAGGTTGCACTGCTACCCAATAGATGGCGCCAGTGCGTCACCTCGTTGCAAGAGGTTTCAAGGAACCCAGTTTTAAAAGGTCGCAAGACTGTGAACGTGCCTTTAGATAACGGATGTTCCCTATTGTTGCTTGTTGAAGGTCGCCTTGCGGTTTTGTTCGCGGTTTATAGGCTGGGTCAGCCTGGCCACCCCTGTTTTAGATTAACGTATGTTTGCTTCTCGACACTCTAGTCGGGAACATGACATTTGCACTTCTTATTAGATTACTTCGAAAATGTATAAGCGGATATCAAACATTACTCCTTAGGTTAGTTTCCAAAATAACTACTTTGCGTCACACTAATAGTTTTAATAACAGCCATTTGAATAAAAAAAAAATGTCGCCCATGTGCACCGTATACATTTCACTATAACATCCCAGTCTTGTTCGTACCGTGCCAACGCCCATGAAAGTTTTCAATTCGATATGTTTCGATATGTTTACGCAAACACGCAGACATATATGCTCCCGCACCAGAGAGTAACCTTGGCTCTCGAGTTTGGCGCATTTCCACATGCCAAAATGTAGAAAAAGAAACGTGAACATGTACCTGTATCCGGTTGGTGATGCGCTACTGAAATGAGACGTCGTTTTGATAGCTTCAAGCAGATAACGAGTATAGACGCTTCACAATTTGCACGTTCACAATCTACATTCTTTCTGGATCGAAAGAAAGCAAAAGGCTGGGCGGAGGAAATGGATCAGTATTTTCGTTCAGTAGAGCCCTCTCCGCTCTCAAGCGATTTTTTTTTAAATTTTAATGGCTTAGTTGTTAATCAAAACCTACCAGGCTTTTGCTCTTCCAGGTATCTAGTTTTGTAAACCAACGCGTAGGTTCAGGCGAGTTCGCGCGCGGCTTGACAAAACGTTCATCTGTTGAGGTGTCGCCTCGGACGATCACCGGGGACGTTTCGACGCGAACGTATCTTAGGTAAGTGGGGAATCGGAGCTCTCACAACGTGGCGCTCGTGTATTTCGTAGCTATCCGCGTAGTGTTGCGATGCTGCGAGGAAGGCTTGATGTCATCGCGAAAGTCAGTATATACTCCTTTCACATTGGTAAAGGGAGTATACACGAAACGACTAGTCGAGGCAGGCAAGACAAGCGGGAGCAGAGACTTCGGTGGCCATGAAAAGAAGGGCGAACCTTTTGCTTTTGTATGGTATGAACCCAAACGGAAATGCCCTTCTTGTAAACCTTTTGTCAAGCATAATAACTCATTAGATGGGTTGTTCCTTAAACTCAAAAATATGCAGCAATTACAACATACCCCAAAGCTTTAGCAACAGCGATCTAAGCTGTCAATCAATCTCTTTGCCACTTAAACGAGTTGCTCTCGCACGTCCCTCCGTGACGTATAGCTGCCACTCTGTGACGTATAATACCAACTTTGTGGCGCGCAATTTACAACGGACGAAATGGCCGCAAACTAAAATCAGTCTTGAGCTAAACATATTGCTGTAAAAAAAAATGAAAGCAGTTTACAACTCCCTGTAACGCCGAATTAGAGCGCAGCTTTTGAGGAGGAGGAGGGATGGTACGGAGAGGAGGCTATACCCCTGTCTGCTACTCACTCCTCCAAGCGGCGTCGCCGTCCCCTCACGAGGGTCATGTGACCTGACGGGAGTCACGTGACGTTACCGGGGTCACATGACGACACCGGGGTCACCTGACCACGTGAGGTCACGTAGAAGATGACGTCATCGTCATCGTCACTGAGGACGTCATCAGTCACGTCACCAGTGACGTCACGCGTCCCATAATGCACGGCGCTGTTATGCCGACGACGACGCCGCTCAAGCCGGAAACGGGCGCCTCAGAGCTGCGCTCTAAAAATGTCTTGTCACAGAAAAATTGTTTTGTGACATGCTTGTCCAATTTAAACTGTCTAAAAAACACTTTTTTCTTTGCAGTTACCCTTTAAAGGGGCACTGACACCCCAAGGGTCGTATTTTTTTTATTGTGTAAAACGATGCAAATTGTAGTCATAAACACGAAAAAAAATTGCGAAAACTAAAATTTGTAACGAGCGCGCGCGCCTTCTTATTTTTGGCGCTTTCCTCTCCCGCCCCTCACCTCCTCGCTTCTTTTGATTCGTGACGTCAAAAAACACGAAATTAAGAAGCTGTGTAGGCGACATTTTATAACATTTAATAACGGCAATCGTAAAACATGTTTTTTCACCCAATTGCGAACGTACTACGGCCCTTCTTTTTGAATATACCAAAAATCGGATTCCGGTGTGATGTCGCCTTCTGGAATTGTATCCTCCATCGGAAAACATGCCGCCTGGGCAGGCGGCAGCAACTCGCACGGAATAAAACCGGTTTTTCTCGGTCCGCCGGCGCCCTCATCTTTCGCTCCTTCCCTCCCCGCTTTGGGTCGTGGTGGCAACAGCACGGAGTCGTGAAGAAAGTCGACTCGCAGGAGACACCGCAATATTTGACGTCAACGCACCGACGCGGATGGCGCGGAAACTTCGAATTCGGCATTTGGAAATTGTTTTTTCACTTCACAAATACTGTTTCGAATTTTGAGGGTAAGGTCCCGGCATCGTTTTCAATCGTTCCGGATAAAAATAAAATATAATTTTGATGTGTCAGTGCCCCTTTAAGAAAACATTTCAATCCATTTCGTGAAGTGGTTGATCACTACGAGCAAATGACTGCCGCGTGAGCTGCGCGGAAAGGAACCGAAAATGTCACATGTAACACACTCCCAGGGATACTTGCTCTCAACCGACTTCATTAAAAATCGTGGTTGGCCACCTCGTGGTTTCGCCTTTTGACATGTCGTGTAGCTACGTGTCTACCTCATTACACCTTGCCTCACTCCTGGCCGCGTTGCAATTTGGGATCACTTTTCGTAAGTTTTGCTCCCACTGCTGTGGCCTGCCAAGGCGGGATCATGCATGAATCCAATAAATGACTTACGGAGTTTACGAGGTATTACAGCACGAAATGGCGGGCCCCAAGGCCCGTCTTCCGCCTGGGGGATGTACCGCAGCAGGATGCAATCACTGTTCAGCAAGTATGACTCGAAGTCTCTGGGACTACCGGGGTCGGCTGCGCTCTCTCCTCCCCCCTCTTCCAGCTGGTGTATCTCTTTCTGACAAAGTCCATTGAGTAGCTGGGCCGCCGGACTTCCTCTTGGCTCACCAGATTTTCCCTCCTCGAATCCGGTGTGACAGCCGCCGGATCGGCAACTGCCGAAAAGTCGGGATCCACCCTCCTTGCCTGCTCGAGAAGCAGAACATGGGACAACGCATATGCAACATGGTTAGTCAATTCACGCTTGTACTCTATGGTGTACTTCTAACGCTGCAGCGAAAGGGTCCATCGAGCGAGTCGTCCGGCGGGGTTTGGAAACCTTTTGAGCCACGAGAGACCCACCTGGTCAGCTTGAATGCACAATGAAACGCCGTCAAGGTACATGTCAAACTTCTTAAGCTCGAAATAATCGCAATACACTCTTTTTCGGTTTTTGAGTAGTTTTGCTCCGCCCGGCTATCTCAGTCAGTAGAGCACGATACTCTTAATCTCAGGGTCGTGGGTTCGGGCCCCACGTTAGGCGCCACTGTGGGATTTCCCTCGCTGCGGCCCGTCTGGGAGAATGACACAACACACCGGATCTACAGCACGTCGACATTTAATTACCGTTAAAGGGATGGTGAACCGGAATTTGGATTTCAAAAGGAACAGTGCAGGAGATGTAGGAGGGTCACTACAATCCCTACAACACCACTCGTAAGGCGATATCTCGAATGGACGATCGTATTTTTGGAAAAAGAGGTCGAGATTGAACCAGGCCGACGAGGCGCGTGACGTAGGGATATCTCGTTTCCTCCTTTCTTCTCTTCACTCCTTCAAGGCGGCGAGGAGGGGAAAACGCGAGGCCGTTTCCTCTCCTTCTCTGAGAAACATGACGTGAACATTTCTGTAAAATGTGCCTTCTTTTTTTTTTTGTTGAAAAATACGGTTATTCGTTTGAGATATCGATGTATAAGTTATGTTTTGGTGCTTGTAGCACACCGTTGCACGCCTTTGCCGCGTGTCTTGTGCAATCGAGATTTCGGCTCAGCATCCCTTTAACGCCCGCGCCGCGATCCCAAGAGGCCGTCGCAGCGCATACGCTGCGATGGCCTTTTATTAGTGGCGGAGCGCCGCTCGCGTAGCCATTTGCCCTTGGCCTTTTCGCGGTGGAAATAACCACTGACGATTTGGCAGGGGGACAACCTGAGCAGTGTGGATAGTACAAACTACATTTTATTATTCATTGCGTATACATCTCAAAAAATTATGATCACTAGTGATCAATTCGAGAAAACAACGTCCAGATATGGAACAGTTTCCCTTCCTTTTCATATGCAAGACAGAAATAAAAAAATTCCTTTGTTTAAATCTTGAAAAAAAGGAACAAATACACAATATGCTTAACATCGCTATATTCGTAGGACTCCCTCGAGAATCTTTAGAATCTTCGGCATCACTTCTAGCCTTTATAAAGGAATAGAAAATGTAGAAGGTGCAATTCTAATGTGCAAGTCACTCTTGTAGTAATCAGCACCTTGAAAGGTATTTGGAAAAAAATTCGTTGTCGTGTTACACTATACTTATAAAACAAAACAAAAAAACATTAAGACAAATTAGATGACAAACCGGACAGAAACGACAGAAAATGTATACGAATCTGGTTTTTGGTTCGAACAAATTACTCTCTTTTAACGGCGTTAACAATGATTTATTAAACCCTTTTCAAAAGTGCGCGCCATCTACTAGCTCCTGCTCAAAGTATCCAAATCCGCCATTGTTTGGGCAGGCACTCTGAGCACCTTTTGAAGTCGGGGACTCGGTCAGCGTTCGGCGTCAACTCGGCTCAGTTCGCATCAAAGGCCGAGTGCTACGTCAGCATTCGGTGAGGAATCGGATCCAACCACGCCTTGTGCCCCACAAATGACGACCACCAGTGTTGCTTGATTGGGTTTTAAAAAAAGGGTCTAATGAGGGTTAAAAACTTCCTTCTAAGACAGAACAAGGAAAAGCCTCGCTTCTAACCTTAAAGCGTCCATTTATAACGGACCTTTTTGTCTAGTAAACTTCTGCCTAGACGTGCGATTTATCCCTCGGCCTCGATTCCCACTGTCGCCCTTTTCGGAAGGCATCGTCCAGCACGACAAACACATTCTGCACCTATATTTGCACGTATTTAGTCTTTATTCTACGATTTGTTAATTAATTTTTTGGTAGCGGTAGAATGGGATGTAAACGTGATAAAGCCGATACCACGGTACCATATGCTACTGTCCTCTGACGGGCGGAGACACGTTGGTCTGGCCTTTATATGTAGTTCACAGAAAACTCCCCGGACGGAGCTATCGTTACTTAAAAAAGGTCATGTTGTAAAAAGTTAGCTTGAGAATGAAGGAAATGGGGAACAGCAGTTCTTTTTCACGTTGTGATTTGAAAAGCTCCAACGCATTCACAAAGAAGTTATTCAGCTGCAACGTATACAGCAGCCCTCGGGACCTAAATTTTAGTCCAGACTGAAAATAGATTGTTTCAAGCCAACTCAGAGGAAAAAAATCAGCCGAAATAGACGAAAGCTTGATTCTACTTTCTATCCCTAGGATAACTTTGAATCTCAAACAAAAGTTAAGAAACCTAAATTAGCTGGAGTTGGTTAAATTTGCAAAGCGGCGCTTTGAGTCTGAGACGAGTGCAGTCCGCCTCTATTTCTCGTTCGTTAGGGCATAGAGCCGATGTTCTGTTGGCCCCTTCGCAGTTTTCTTTTTGCGTGACCGTCGACGTTGATTAATGGCAGCGTCAGTCGCAGTGTTTTCCGAGCAAAACAACGCAAGAGTCTCCGTAAATTGCCTGGCGAATGAATCCTGGACGCAGAGGAAAGTGAGGAAGAACGACGAGGTAAGCCGCCCCTTGAACCGTAAGTTGTTTCGTGTGTCGGAAGTGGAACTTGTGCCGAATTAGAAATTCAGTACGGGACATTGTGGTCTCCGTGACTAATGAATCATTGTGTTAGCAGGCACGCTTGCGAGGACCACGCTGCGCAGTCACGTCTTCTGGCCGTTATAGTTGTTTAAGGTGAAGTTTTTTGTAGAGTTGAGAGGCAAGATGAATGAAGTAAGGTAGGCATTATAATATATATGGGTCGTTATGTATGCGTAGTATGAGACAGTTGTCACTTTTATTTTCTCGAGGGTTAGTTGCTTGAAAGCAAACTTGTGTTTCGCTTAAACATATAAAAATATAAAATACCTTTTCCTGTCTACGTTAATAATAAAATTGTAGGTAACAAAGTCGAAAAAAAGGTTGTTCAAGTACAGAACATAATCAAAACAAGAAACAGCTACAAAATAAACAACACAAAGCTCGAGTATAAGAAGTGCACGGACAGAGCGCTTGTGTCCAGGCATTTCTTTTACTCGTGACAGTGCTGTGTACGTGCACTTGTTTTACTCGTCCTAAGTTAATTTTTTTGCGTTGTTTACACTTTTGAAGTTAATCAACCAACTCTCCCATCTTACAGCCTTATTAAGATCATAATGTTGTTTTATAAGTGCTAGAACAACCTTGGATGCGTGTTATATCAACATCTATAGGAACTGGAATACAAAAACATTCGTGCGGTTCCACAATTTTTTTACAACGCGAAAATCAGTTTTATGCTAAAGCTAAACCACGCAACAACAACGAAAATAGTCTTAGCCGTTGTTAAGCAAGTTCTCGCTTATTAGCTCTGCCAGCGTCGGCGGCGTGGATTAACATAACTCACCCCGACG